>DWQT01000130.1:0-29510 GCA_018244895.1 Myscelus amystis hages | reverse complement strand
CAACAAATCGTAATTTCAACGTAATTCAAACGGTAAACGGTAGATGGCGCTAACAGAAGCCTGTATCTGTACGTAACAAAATTTTAACTTATTTCTTAATGAGTCAGTGTTCCATTAAGCATGCGACATGTCTAACACTTATTTCGAACAATATATCAATCAATACAGACTAAAAATGATTTATTTCTTTTATTTCAAATTATTGTGTTTGAATGGAATCTATGATTGATAGCTATAAACAATCTATCTATATATTTTTTAAATTACAAAATATGCAAAGGGATGTAAGATTATACGTTCCTTTATACATGTTTATAAAAAAAAAAATGAATGATCCATATATTTTTCTTACAATATGTCTTTGTTTTTTACAATATTACGCATGTGTAGAATTCAGTGATTTTTAGATTTTTTTTTTATTGATTTTTTTAAACCATTGCGTTTAAAATTAATAAATGTTAAATTAGTACAATTTTATTTTAATATCAAACGATTTATATTTATAGCGATTGAGTGCATTGTGTTAACATCATGCGTTATGATTTATTGGTAACGGACGAACCTCGGTATGGCGGTTAAACTTCAGTGTATTCCGAATACGGTCCTATGAACACAAAGGGTCAAAGATTCATTTTATTAATTACTCCGTACAAGAACAGTGCAAGTGATTGCAAGTGATTAACAAAGATACAGGGTGAAGTAAACCAAATGTACTTATCACAAGCTTATAAACTTGTTAGTTTGTTAAGTGTGTTATTCATTATTTTTGCATCACTCAGCATATATTAGGTACTTAAAGTTTTCCAATATTAGATGTATGTCATTTTCAATGGTCACATCAGTCTTTAGCTATCAAACAAAATAGTGCCTTTGATGCATTGCCAAGGCTGCTTAAACTTCTATCTGCTTTAGTAAACATTTGCCTTTTGCTGTTTGCACGCATTTAAATAAGATATGTTGTGCAATGTGTTCCATTTGGCTGAAGCATGACAGGTTTGTAAGGACAGAGATATTTGGCACCCGCCCTGCCTACCCCGTTAGGGACCTGGCGTGGTGGTTATGTATGTATGTGTAAAATTTCCGTACCAGGCCTTATAACTCAAATTGGTTCTGGAGTAAACTCCAAAAAAAGATGCCTTGTTTTGTACTTACGAGTTGACGTCCTCGAGTTTTTTGAGCAGTCTCTCGTTCTCGCGGCTCAACAGTTCCTGGTCGCGGAGCAGCTGGTCCCTGGTGGCGAACAGCTCGCCGTTCTCCTGGCGCAGCGCGGAGCACTCCTCCATGTGCAGCTGCACCAGCGCCACCAGCTCCGCCTGCGGCAGCTGGAACAGCTTGTTCGATTCCACCGGCGGAGTGCCTCGGTTTCTTTCGTCTGGGAACATCGTTAGTGTCATTGTAATTAAAAAAAAAAACTACTTCATGGTTGTTTGACACGTCGTGGAATCGGAAACATTTGTGTGATGAGCACATTTGTTCTGTGTCTGGGTGTAATGAAAGTATCTACATAAGTATTACAATGTACATATCTAAGTTTGTCTGTCTGTTTGAGCCTAGTTTAGGATCAGCCGGCCGTGTTTGAGTGTCCCTAGTACTATTACCATGGTCTGGAGCAAATTTCAAAGGTGGGGAATAATCGTTGTAAACTGCTAAACTTTGGTCTTTAGACAATTATTTCCAAGGTAAAATGAAGCTTTACTCACTGTAACCGTCCAGGCCGTAGTCAGCGTGTACGTGCAGCGCCGCCCTCAAGTGGCGGTTCTCCGCCTGCAACGCTTCCACCTCCCGCTTCAGGCTCAGGATGAGCGCGTCTCTCGCGTCCTGGGATCATCTTATTGTGTACAACGGAAAAAATGTCTCGCCTATACGAATCAATGAAAAAAAGCCGTCTAAGACAGACCCTTGAAAGAGAAAATATTTATTCGCCACGTTTCTTTTTTGCAAAATAATGAAAATTATCGCGAAATTGTCTCACGGAATTCGTATGTTTTTCGTTAGTCTGCTATTTTTCGTTACATTATTCTATTATCATCTTTTATTTTTTGTGTTCTTATTTTGGATATTTCCTGGCGTACCACTAAATGTGTCTTTCATTCATTTTTTCTTTCAAATTGTCATTTTAGAACACATTTTTTTTATAGCACTATTTCTCTTATAAAAGTGTTTCTTTCTTTCGAAATCTAATTGCTGAATACCTAATCGTAATCACAATAATTGTCTATGGACAGTATGGCAGTCTGGCAACCTTTCTCATTCAGAAGAGACAGACAGAGGAGCGTTAGGAAGAGTTGAAGGATATAGGAGTTCCATACCATTTTGACGATAGGCTTCGATTTGATCTTCTTAGCGCGAGCCGCGTACCGGAGCGTGTTGACGGTCTCGCTCAGGTTCGATCTGGTGGGGGCTATGCACGCGATCTGGGGAAATCAGGGTATTGTTTTAATGCTATACCTTCACGAGCTTGTAAAAGACACGACTACATGACAAAAGTATCGCATTATCGCATATTACTTTAGTTTTTTGATTTTATTACAATTCAGCCCAGCATGCAGAACGACCTGATGGTCAGTGGTCAGCGTCGCCTATGGACTTGCAACATCTGATGACTCGCGAGTGCGTTTCCCGCTTTTGGGGGAAAGCACTTATTTCTCTTTTTTTTTTCTTTTAGTTTCTTGTATATCTTTTTGTAACCCAGATTCTTGTTTTTGCCTTTTATTTATTTACAATTTACAAAATACGCGAATACACCTAAACAATTCCGATTAACTCATCGAGTACTCGATTCAGTTGAAGTTGGACCGAGTAAACCCAGTACTCGGTCCATGTTTATGTTCAGTACGAACCGAATTCCAGTAACCGAGTATAACCCGGCACTGGGTGCCCCCGGTCCTCGCGTCTCACCATGAGCGTGACGCCGCTGCCCGCGAGGCTGTCGGCCAGCAGCTTGGTCAGCTTGCTGTCCCGGTACGGCACATGGCCGCGCCTGCGCCCGTCGCTCAGCTGCGCGATGCAGTAGCCTGCACGCATGTGCAATATGGCCGTGATTACGTGTGAAAAACTGGGATATTCCCGTAGTTCAGTTAGAAGTAAACAGGAAGGTTTTGGGATAAATTCCCAACCACATAAATAAAGATATTGAACTAGCAGTGTGTTTGTTGTATAAGGCGGCGCGCGCGCACCCAGCTGTTGCGCAACGCGCCACTAAATCGGGCGCTGAGGGCACTCAACACAGTGGCATGCCGGACAGATTTTTTCAGTTGCACACTGGACGAGTTTACTATAACTTTTGGTGATATTTGTTTATAAGTATGTATATTAATTTGTAAATAACTCTAATGCATTAGGATTCCTGTAAGGTTAGAGTTAGGCTTGTGTGTGTTAAATAAATATTATTTATTTATATAAATAAAATAAATAAGAGCCATACGGGCTGTACCGCTAAGAATACAAACTACACCAAACAGACAGCACTATTAATATTTTAACGAAAACTGAAACAAAAAATTTAATTATTAAAATAACTAAATCAATAAACGAGATAGCAATATTAACGAAATCTATATTCTTTAATTATCTACATTTATGACAAACAAGAACGACCATGTAACGTTGGCACAAATGTCCAAATGCATTTTGAAAACGCCTCGAAGGACCAAGCGCGTCTCTCACCAAGCACCATGAGGCTGCGGTTGATGTTGTTGGCCTCCTCCAGCGTGGCGCCGGTGCTGTGGGTCCGCTTGGTGAGCTCGCTGCCCGCGAGGTCCACGAAGTTGATCTTGCCGTGCGTGGAGCAGGCGAGGTCGCCCGCGCGCACGTCGCGCCGCACGCGCACGCTCAGCAGCGTGTGCGAGCGGGACGACTGGGCGTTCATCGCGTGCGACCCCACCGCGCGGTGACGGAGCCCTGCGTGGTCATAGCTCTCCCTATTACACTGCGATGACTAGGGACCAACTTTACATTTACCGCTGTTACTAATTATGAGGTAGGTATGTGGCCAGCACTTAAAGAGTTTTGGGATGCAAATATATATCAAACATAGTTTATAGCATATCCCTTATAATATTAGAGTAATAAACAAGGTTATTTATGTTTTCGATATCAAAAAATTGGCAAAAAAAAAGTAAAGTAGGGATTATTATTATTATTATTATTATTGGCAATATAATATATGCTAGCCAGATGTATACCGATATACCTATGTATATAAAGGCTCGTATAAGGCTTTGCACTCTAGACCTCAGGAGTTGGAGAGTGAAATCTAAATCTATGCCCTCTTTGCATTAAAAATCTTAATCTAACATGTCATCCTCTCACTACCTGGGACGACCATGTTCAACAGTGGGCCAAGGCAGGATTGAGGAAAACCCATATCTATATCTATATCTCTATATATATAGGAGATTTACAGGGATATATTGACTCATCACGATATCTCTGAAACTTGATAGACACTTGAAATTTGATAGGAATATTCCTTTCGGCGAGTAGAGGTCAGCTGAGAACGGATTTTACGAAATTCCACCTGTAAGGGGAGTTGCGAGGGTGTTAATTATAATTTATATAGCAAAGCAACGTTTGCCGGGTCAGCTAGTTTCGTATAGTACGAGTACTAGCCTTCTTCCAGAACGGCGAACAGGTCGTCCAGCTCCTCGCAGTCCACCGTGAACAGGTTCTCCACGTAGAAGCTCCTGCTCTCCTTCGACCACCTCACTTGCAGCGGTTTACGAGAACTGCCCGGGTTCAGGAGATCTATCACCTGGTGTAAATATGAATTTATGTATATGTAGTCAGACAAAGACTATGTGACTGCGGGCATAGGAAGTGACGTCACAGGTCGAGGGACAACTGACAGCTGGCCGACAGTGACGGACAGTGCGGTTTGAGGCGGGAGAAAAGGAAGTAGTTGTTTAGTGTTCTAAACATGTTTAATCATTGTTACTTGTAATATTGTCGAATAAGTGCTTGTGATTGTTTAATTGTGTGGTCGAGTATTAGTTAGTATTAGTTTCAGTATTCGTTTCAAACGTACGCGGTTCCGCGGGCACAGGTAATTTTTTTTTTTGTGATGCGAGTGTATGTTAACCTTCTCATTGTAAATTTCCAAGAAAGAGGCCTTGAGGACGAAGTGGCAGTCGGGCCTCTCGCGGATCAGCTGGAACAGGTACACGAAGGCGCGGACCACCAGCCCGTGCTCAGGGGCGTGGGGGCTGGCGCCGCTTTCCACCTGGATATAGAATTTAATGATAATAGAATCCTTCAGGGCAGACAACGCATTGGTGACGCCTCTGGTGTCAGCAATGTCCATAGGCGACGGTGACTACTTACCATCAAGTGGACCGTCTCCATCTTTGCCAGTTAAGATATTTAAAAAAAAAATACTGTGGCGTCTCGCTACGCATTTCCGAACGCACTGTAAGTTGACAGGAGTAAAACCGTCATGGCGATTAATAAAGACTAGAGGGACGAAATCACAACTGATGTTTGTTTGAATTTTTCCTCCTACAAAATCTACGAGTACGTATGAACGTATCGGACGTGGATCCCATATGACCATAGACTATTAATTAATGCATAATTTTTTTATTATTTTTTTTTTCAATTAAGAATTTCAAATGTTCTAATAAAAAAAAACCTTTAAAACGATAACAAAAACAGCTTGCCCGGGTAATTTGAAATATTTGAATTTATAATCCAGCGATGACAGCGAGATAACAGCTTTGACTACCCACGTAACGGTACGTCACGCAAAATGATGTTACACTTCTATTATACTCGTATTATAACACCATCGCGTCAGGTTCCTTAGGTTCCTTAGGGTAGGCAGACAGCACCGAGTACCAAATATCGATCCTTACAAACCTGACGTGCTTCGTTTACATTTTCAGCTTCTAACTTCACTATCATTACAAAAAAATGTTATTCTCATTATTATACATTTAAATAGGCTTGCTTTTGATTAATGTAGCTTAATAAAATTTTGAATGTAAAGAAAATTTTCTAGTGCATTAGGCAACCCCATTAAAAAATGGAATACTTCAGTAGACTTCACATAGTATACCATTTAAAAAAAACATGCTTTAAACATAATAAGCGCTTGCACCTGTCAAGCTGACAGTTGTCACTTGTCAAACACAAGATAGCGAATGTTGACATTGTAAAGGAACGTCTTCCAATAACTCATTAATCTATTTACATCAGTATTTAAAAAGAGTATAAACCGAAAAGTTCGCTTAGTCTTCATTCATTCATTTAGTTCATATTCCAAACAGAGACGTGAAATGTGAACAAAATGTGTTCTTTTGAGCACGTGAAGGCCCCTGTAACGGCTTGTAGAATATTAAATATAAACAAAACACCAATACCCTTCCTTCACAATAAAGTCCACAATAATTATCACACAAGCCCCATTACAGACCCATCCAACGGTACACCAAAGACAATATTTGCCCCCATTAATCGGACTAGCCACAAATTATCACTAGCCATGGTAACACGAACCGCCCATTAAGAACGATGGTGTCTCTTAGCGTGTTGTATAGATACACGTATGTTATGGGGCTTGAAAATCGATAGCGACCATCGCCAAGGTCGAATGCAGACAACATAGTGACAATTGCGGTAATAAGTAATTTGTATTATTTTAAAAGTCCCGGGGTGGTATTCGCGTGAATCCCGATCCCCTGGGAATACGGAGATAGAGAGGTTACATGTTGCTCTATAACCTCCTCTATCTTCCAGTGAGAGTCCCACCGAAATCGGTTCAGCCAAACGGAAAAATTTTACATAAGTTTGTTTTAGTAGCGTGTCAATAATTTCAGAAAACACAGTTATATTTAAATCAAAGATAATTACACGTGTTGTTTACCTGTATACATAGATTTAGTTTTTACTGCAAACAGATAACCTTAGTTCAGATATGTTTAAATTTTTATTATTATTATTATACCCACCAGTCCGGGGGGTCCAGTGAGGGTGTGGGTCTTGCCGCTGCCGGTCTGGCCGTAGCAGAAGGCGGTGCACGAGAACCCCTCCACCGTCATCTCCAGGAGACGCTTCACGCCCGAATATTCTAGAATGTCCTCCTGTTTACATTAAAACCGTTAGTAAAATAAGTATGATAGTATTCCGTTCTTTCAACAAATTGGATTTTGCTAACTTCAAATTCAAATTGTTTAATCATTGTAAGGTATACACTCGATGAAGGTCATGTTTTAGTTGTCGTATTTTGGCTTAATGCGCCCTAAAGGCCATAGTAGACCGGGAGGAAAAAACCCGCCAAAATAACTCCCAGCAGGCAGAATTAAATTACCTAAAAATCTGAAATAGCTACAATTGTATCAGTGATTTGTGAAGAAATAATGCTTAAGCAGAGATAAGGAGTGCAGTCTACCAATCCGCACTCGGTCAGCGTGGTAGACTATGGTCTAAATCCCTCTCACAGCAATGGACCACTGAAAGGCTTAAAAAACACAAGAGAGGTGTCAAGGGACACCCGGATGAGACGAAGTTCCTTTCGATTAATTCGTGAAGGAATTTTAATAAAATTTTATTTCTTTTAATTAGCAACACTAGTGTTTCCGACAACTTCCGTCTGATTTTTTTCCGTCTAGCCTCCTTCGCAACGCGCGATGAGGCACTTCGTCCCAAAAAACTGAGGTAAGGGTATCGCAGTGGCGTAGATAGGGTATTTGCTGCCCGGTGCAGCTTAGGACTTGTTGCCCTTTAAAATCGTCAAAATAATTTCAGATTTCAGAACACAGTAGAGTAGATATATATAGATATATATTGATCGTCGACTTCGATGCCCCTTTCCTTTTGATGCCCGGTGCGACTGCACCGCTCGCACCCCCCCCTCCCCCAGCTACGCCACTGGGGTATCGTCACACCTGCGTGGCCGCTGGCTCAAAGACCACGTTGTAGGAGAACACCTTGGGCTTCTGTCCCGGGGCCGCGCTGTGGCAGACCACCTGCCCCTTGCCCGGGAACTCCAGCATGTCGCGCTCTCTCTGCGAACGCTCCTTCTGATTGAGAGGGCGGACTCTATGGACAATGAGGGAACGGTCGACAAGTGGGGGCCTTTTTGGAAATGACGAGAATTTTGTACATTAAAAGACCATCGTTTTACTGTGTTATTCAACTGTCAGATTTGTATATGATGTACAAATAGAATTAGGTTTAAAATTTAAAAACAACTACTACAGGCCGTTTAAACGTAATCTAAATCGAAATCGAATCGAAAATAAATAATTATTGTCGTTATTATTCAGTGTGATGTCTACCAAACCGCACTTGACCGGAATGGTAGGCTTAAACCCCCTCAGCTATGAGAGATCCGGACCAGAGGACCAAAAAACGGGTCGAAAAAAAAACATTATAATTAACCGCAAAATATTATGCGATATGCACACAAATCCTAATAAACCGAATAAACCATAATCATATTATGTATTTTAATAGTATATCGACCATGTCCCACGAGGTACGGTGGTGACACGGTCCGCTTCGTGACATTGTGTTAATGTCATCCGAATCACGCTACAGTTATTGCGAAAAACCCATAAAATGGTGTTAAGTTTACACGTCAAACAATACAAATATAAATAGTGAAACAGTAAAAACATTTTTGAAACAATGTCATCTTTTTATTTGCTCTATGTTGGTTTTTAGTATTAATTTCTATAGAAGTATTATATGGTATGCATGTATTTATTAAACATTTCATTAAATATGTTCTTTTTAAGTATTATTTTTAAGCTTTTTATACGCCAGCTTCGTTATTGAACTCTTTATTTATAAATTCGCATGATAATATTTAAAAATATTCTTTTACCTCCACAAAATCATAATGGCCGGGTAGTTGACAGTTACTAAAACATGCAAATTATGTTGTTTTAATGTTCATAATTATTAAATCACTATCAATAAACGTTTATATTGTAACAAAAAAAAATATAATGAATTATTTAGCTATTTTATTTGAATTGCCAACAAACACTGATATATAGATGTTATTGAACAAATTAAAAGGTGGTTACCTGACCACCACATTGATGTTGTCTTCATCGGAATTAAGGGTGGTGTTCGACCCGCGCGTGCTGCGGTCCACACTCGCTGTTCTGCTGCTTCCGCTGCGAAAAAATCCAGTCTATTCATTACGTTTATGTTCCTATGGATTAAAGAACTATAATCTCGGACGTTTTATAGTTTCAGTGTATTTAAACGTCGAGCGATTCCTTAACTAACAGGATTGCAAAATGCGGGTAGGTACATAAAGGGAAAGGTTAAAGAAAGAGCTACCAATATTTTTTCGTTCTTTTTTTCAACTGTTATATTGTTCTGTTATTGGATGTGGGTTACATGGTGGGAAAGTTTGAAAAAATGGAATGGCACCTACTCTATATTTATTTTACTCTAGATTTTGTATCAAATCCCGCCAAAAGCTTTAACTGTCAAGTACACAGATAGCAAAAACTAAGTTGGTAACGCTTTAAGTGTCAAAAGTTTTTAGATAGAACACAAAAAAAAAAACCTATGAATATAATAAAAAAAATTAATATCGTTAAAGCAATTGCGTTCGTGATATATTTGTAAAGTCTATAATTTCCGACAATTTCCACTCTATCGATAGACGTTTCATTAGAATTTAATGTTTGATCGAATGATTCGCTGAACATCTATTCGAGTCAAGGGCAACTATCAACTTAGGTATTGTGGAAAACGCCATTTTAATAATTCAACGAAGCGACCTATGAATATTATAGTGCAAACCAACTCAGAGTGCTCAAGAATTTTCATATGGCATTTTCTTGGCAAGCGTACTACAACCTACACTTTTCCACTTAACATCGATTAAGCTGGTGGTCAAATGGAAGACTAAATAGATCAATTTATTCTCGATAAGAATTTATTTTCCTACTAAAAAAATGTCATAATGTACATGTTTCGTCATAATGTGAATTAAAAATAAATATATCAAATTCTTTTCCCTAAATTTTATATTGCTATAAATTTAATTAAAAAATACATATGAACACAAGTATAGCTTAAGCTCGTTAGGTACAAAATAACTTTGTGAGGGGATATAGGCTGTCTGTATGTTCTTCAGACTGTTTAGAATGGAGAAAATATAATCTAGAGCCTTCATCATGGTTTCTCCATTGCACAATACGTCGAAAAAAGTACTTTCATATAATTCAAATTTTTTGTATTCCCTATTGTCATAAAGGAGTCACAGTCTGTTTCTCATGTAACTTCCAAAACTACAAAATAACGTTTACATTAAAATGATTGTAAAACTTATAAAAGCAGCCAGGGCACGAAATCTTTTTAGTTACTTAATTGATGTTTTCTATAAAAAATGAGCCTTGATCCAAATCTTTGGGCTAGACATTTTCAATTAGTTTACATGTGTACCACAGTAGTCAAAGGCTGCAAATTCACATAGGTATTGATATCAACTCAACAAGGATAAATAGGTATTCCTTCGTAGTTTTACTACTATCTAATAATCCACCTTGCTGGCTTGTCATACCTAAAATATTAGTGTAATAATGTGCCTTAATGATAGATATTTTTAAAAAAATGTACTACAAATTTGAATATTTACGGTTGTACGATTAATTATGTTGGCAGTATTCTGACTCTGCTGACTAGAAAGCAACAATCTGACGTTTCTCGTCCGTACATTCAAAATTTTATAACTCGGTTGGCTTAGCTCACAATAATATTTAATGTAACATTTTTATGCTGAGTATAATAAAACGACGATAACCTGAAAATACTCTAAACCTTTAACATTTCGATTTATCAATAAGTCCACGAGCCCTTGACATTTTATAACTAAGTCAATTGGTCCACGTGACAGCAGCTGTCAAACTCATTGAAAGGCGGGAAACTACGTAAATATTCAGACTTTTTTGAAATGCAATTGAGGTTGTGTTGTTGTTGAAATATTTACGAATATTATTTACTGAACTATTTATACTTGTAATTATAGTATTGAAGTGGATTGGTTGTATTATTAAAATAAGTAACCATTTTTTTTCTAATAAATTATGAGAAAATGTAACCGGTGAGTAAGCAATAAAATAATTAGCTGACAAAGTAACAAATTGGATTTTACGTTATAACGGACATTATTATAATGATGTATTGGGCAATACAGCCACGGATCGGGCCAAGGTTTTCTAAGGGATTACAGAAAGATAATCACAATGATAATGTTACCATTGCGAGGGGTCAATGTCATTAGACACGGTGGAAAAATCTGGATAAACATCATTTATACGATATTACAAGTGTATAAAATGATACGCTTTACTATTTTACTCGACCTACTTTAATTTGCTATGGTTACTGACAACTCAACCCTTTTGAATGACCCGGCATGTTGCATACTGGATTTTTACTTATCTTAATGGGAAAATAAACAGAAAACCGCCAAATCAGACATATTTTCACTACGCAATAACCGTAGACAGCGTTAAGTTGACACAAATTGACATTTCTTTTCGCGGAATAAGAAGTAGCTTCCGTTTTGGCTGAATCACGTTATTACCGCTAAAGAATCCGAACCTGACTCACAAAATACTCGTAACTCGAAAATTTGACCTATAGTCAGCCACCGCATCGCGTGTAGTATTCAAATTAGACCCTATTAATTTTCTATTCGGTCATTAGGATTAGTAACTACACCAAATCCTAAGTAAACGCCATATTTTTTCATTTAATGTATAAGTATTACATTTTTGCACTGAACAGTAAAAGATTGTGTGCGACATTTATTTTTGTTTAATTAGACGACTTTGTACTATAACATTGATTTTGTATTATAACACTATTGTACCTTGATCTCTCGGAAAGCAACTATCCATCTCCTAAGGAACAGTAAGTGTTGGTAAAGATGACATGAAATACTGCCAAGGTTATGTCCCACGTCAGGTCAGGTTTGACATTCAGTGGTCTCAGCCTACCTTGTTAGAGACCCGACTTGATCGTACAATATTAATAGACAAAATTAGTCACTACAGCTATTTATATGTAGACAATAAAGAGCAATTTCCCCAGATTGGAGTACATAAAATCGGTTAAAAGTATAACACTATAAAAATAATGCATGAAAACATTGAAAGCGTGAAGCGTGGGCTATCGAGTGAATATTTAACGAGGACAATCCGCCTCTTACCGCCCTCACTTAGCCCGCGTTGAGCGACACGCGATCTTCAATTCATCGCCAGTACAGTTGTGAGGGATATGTGGCTGATTTTCATAAATAGAATAATATTTGTTTTTCGGTAAAATGGCGGGCGGTGGCAGAGCGAAGCGGGTCGAAATATTGGCGCGCGGGGAGCGGGACGAAGGGTGTGGACGAGTTTTGCGCGGGCTCGGCCGTCCGGTCGGAAATGTGTTATCTATGCCACCGTCTTCGACTATATATTTTACAATAAAATGAACAATAATCAATGAATCATAATAATTTAAATATCGGTCGTGTACACCAGTAATAAGTCTTAGAAGGAGTCTATATACAATCGTCTTATCGTAAATGCAAAACCCATAAATAAAACGAATATCAGAAACAATATGATAAAATTAGTGACATAAGAAATGTTACAATTGCAGTGTAACTGATTATAAACCGTATTTTTTACAATCTGTGGTCGTAACACAGATAACAAAGAATCTGCCACAAGTAATCGGGCTACAGACTGGAGGGGAGTACCAATTTATTTGAATTTGTACATCACACATAAAAAAAAACACAAGAGAGGTGTCAAGGGACACCCGAATGGAACTAAGTTCCTTTTGATTAATTAGTGAAGGAATTGTAATAAAAATTTATTTCTTTTAATTGGCAACACTAGTGTGTCGGACAACTTCCGTCTGATTTTTTTCCGTCTAGCCCCCTTCGCAACGCGCCATAAGGAACTTCGTTCCAAAATAGCGTCGGATTGAGGTCCTCCTTTTTGAAGTTGATTAAAAAATATTTATATTTGTTGAAGTACCTGCCGTGTCTCGATTTGCTCTGTATGCTGTCATCGTCTCGGCCCCAATTTTTAACGAGCGCAGGCAGACCCAACGAGCTGCCTCCCTTCACCAGGCCAGCCCCAGGCTGCTCAGTACTCCTGGCCTTCCGCGCTTTCAGTTCCTTACCTAGCAGGTAATGTTTAGTTCTTTCGTGTATATTTGCATTCACTCTTAAAGAAACACTTAAAAGTATACCATATTATAAATCTAGGTAATAAATAATGTCTAAAATGTGTACACCATAAATGTTAAGAAAAGCTGATTTATTTTGTAACATTTTTAAATGCTGGGTGCCTTTATATGTGGAATATTTGCACAACGTATATAGGTATACGTTATCTATGTTTTTTGTCTATGAATCTTGAAAATGTTTTTATTTTATTTTTGAAAGGAAATGTTACCATATCTAGTCGTAGCTATCAGGGTCTCAGCAGATTTGGAGATGTTTCTTGACAACGCAGTAGGGGGTGCTTTCATGGGGGCTGCTTGACGATGATGGTACACCATATCGTGTTTCAGCGGTTGGAACAACTGCAGATTCTTCAGGGCCATGATTCAAATCGGCCATATTCGATTTTAGAAAATTTTATGCACATGACTATAATTTATCAAAACACACTTTTGTTGCTATTTTATTTTGTTATTATCGATATATCTATGAATTATTGTCAAATTTACACATACTTAAATGAATTTATCTTTAAAAATATTTTATTTCCAAGTGCTAACAAAATGCGTAATTCACGAATTGAATCAAACATTACAGTTAAACAATAGGTATAGGTGTTCAACTGTTATATTGCTATCTGAATTTGCATTACCCCTGTGTTTCACCTGCTTTTAATTGATAACGATTAACAAGTAAACCGTGAAAGAACAAACTGCTTTTGATAACAAAAAGTTTGCACGGAACAATATGCGGGCTTATTTTATTTTTATTGCATTGTCAACATGGTCGTTGTAAAATGCTGTGAAGTACATATTTTCTCTTTATTTTTACTGCACATTTTATTTTATTACAAATTATACAACAGCTTACTTTTCGATCGAAAACCGATCTATGACTGAATCTATTTTGTTAGCACAGACAAAGAGTTAGTACTTAATAGAAATTTAAGTGACTTTTAATATGAACATTCAAAGAGCTGACCTTTGAATGAATAAAAATTTGTTTATGATTAACCGAAAACAAAAAAGTAATTTCATTTCATTTTACTTTTACACTAAATACTAAATCTTGGTGCACTTTTACAACCCAATCAATATTAGTTTTTAATATGATTGTCACTCAATAAAATGGCGGGAAATCACGCAATATGGCGACACGGCTGATAGAAGCGAGCGCGTTGCGGTGACTGAATTGTTATTCAAAGCTTCGAAGGGTGTGTGAAAGGATTGGGGTTTTCAATGATAAGGCGTTATTATGTTACCACCATGTTAGGGGTTGGAGCAAATTTGAATGATTGATGCGGTTTTTGTGTCCAGTTACCGCCAGGAAAAAATTTCAATGGTAGTTTTCTTTATTATCTACAACATATAATAAGTGTGTATTTGTAGACAGCTGTGCGGACTTTCACACGTTTTCCGTCACCAATATAACAAGTTATATTAAAAATATAACTTGGAGACTTAAACCCAAATCACCAAGCTAGTACTTGCTACAAAAAAAGTATATTTATGCGCAAATACTCTATGGTTACCGAATGCATCGACAAGTTCACCAAAGTTTTATGTGACACAAACTATGATAAGCGCCAGTCACAGTTTGGGAGGACAATGGCGTGGAAATCATTAAATCGTAGCCACAATTTGTTTTCTCGCCGTTCGTAATGAAGTGTCCACGCGCGGTCATCAAACAGGGTCATTACACCCACACCCCACGGGTGCTCCCGTCGACTGTTGCGTGAATAATTAATTGCCGCAAACAAATGGGGCCCCAACACAAGACAGCCGCGCCGTGATTGACGGCTGCCTGCGTGAACAAACTGTCTCGATATGTTTTACCTCCATATATCTATTGACAGCATTGAATATTATTATTCCATCAGCCCAAGCAGAAAGCACAGAGTACCAAATATCTCTGTCCTTACAAACCTGGCGTGATTCAGCTACATTCGTAGCTTTTTTAATGCATGCCCGCATACATCCGAACTGTATGGAATGATTTTTTATTTACCATAGACTACTGTTCTTTTTTTAAATTTCACAACATAAATGGAATTTTCCGAACTTGGCCTACATGTACAGGGCGAAATGTAGTGACCAATGAAAAATGGATTTCGTTCTGATAACAAATTACCTTCAATATTGGCGTCCTATTCGTGCTTAATGAAATGTCTTCACTGATTAATGGATAGGATTTTTTAGCTGCGAATTTAAAATAGAGTTGTTGACAGATGTTTATATTTTAAGTCCGGGATAGACCTACTATGATTACTTTTCAAATGTCTTAACTCTGAATAGTACGATTGTCTGAAGATTAACGCATGTTTGTCGCCCTACGGAATACCAAAAAGAAAAGCGTAATTTGATTCTTGGTCTTTGACACACTTGTCAATATTACGATTTGTATGGATTTTTTTACGAAATCAATTGCTTTACGGACGACCGAACATAAAGGATGGCTCGCCCTCCCAATAGTGACAACTGAAAAGAAACTAGGTTACATGGTGTAGCCAAAGAACTTTCTAATAGAAATTGTGACAAAAATCCTTTATTGTACGATTGAAATAAATAAATTGTGTTACTCTGTATATAGGCTTGATTCCGTCATGCTCTTACATACCTAAAACGTAGTTATATTATCACATATATATTTAGATGATATTGTTATCTTTAGCCAGTACTTTTATATGGAACTTTGATAATACTTTACTCTACTTATACATATATATAAAATTAAATCTATTAAACTCTACCTGGTAGTAGAGAATCACCGTGCAGAATCAAATTATTAGCAAAAATAATTCATGCGTGGCTGTACGAGTATATATGACCTACCTGTTATTAATTTTCAATGTCAACGACACTGACACTTTGGGCGGGAAACATTATTTTGCATCTGTATCCGCTGTAAACCGCGAATTATGTTTGTGGCGGGAAAGCGGATGTTTTTTGTCATAATTGCAGAGATGAGGCAATGTAATTTATCAAAAACAATGTACCTATTATAACATTACAGATGTAGAATTTGATGTATGATTATTTAAATTTTGACGATTGTTCCTGAGCAGACAGAACCGAACGATTTCAATTTAATTCTCACGGGTATCAAGTGATAGTTAATTAAATTATTGTACGCGTGAACTTGTAAGCTGATGCCTTTAATGAGTATGAGTGTTTGTCTATTCTATAAATTGAGATATTTTAAATCACAACATTTTTACCCCATCTTACATGTTATATTGAATTTTGCTAACAGACATAAAATAGATATTAAGCTATTAATTATTTTCCGTTACTCTCTTTACTAGGGGCGACATCAGTCTTCAAGAAGGCATTAAGAAACTGGGTTTAATACAACCTTCAGCGGTGGCTTGCTGCCAATCTTAATCTCAGTTCAGTCTGCGATTGTTTCTTTGTTGATTATAAAAAAAAACTGTGCTATGGAAAAAAAGCCCGCACCTGCTCCGCTATCAGCGCTACAAAAACGACAATGGTCATGGTGTGATGTGAACAATGGGGCATCCTCTTCCTCTTAGCTCATTGCGTGTTCTCTGCCGCTTCTCCTAAATATCCGCTACAATGTTTATTCAGTATTTGATACATTGATTATTACATAATTTATTATTATTCCATATTGTACATAATTCATGACCAAATAAAAAATTGACACGCAATGAAGCAGCATTGTCGAATTGGCCACCTAACATGGCAAGAGTCAGTCTTGTATTTAACTGAACCGCAAACAAAATATATCGATGGAACTCTTTGGCTCTTTTTAATTTTTTTTTGCCTAATTTCCGTGCGTAAAGTAACAATTCTGTACTATACACCATGAGTAACCTTCAAAACCGGTGGCCCTCGAGAGATAGGCGGATGAACAAACAAAAAAGCAACAATTGCCATAATTATTATAAGCGCAGGACGTGTGCGCGGTTGGTCAGTACGCTACGGTCCACACGCATCTGCGCATCGCGGAACATCGAACCGAGTTGGAAATTTAAATATCGAATTGCATTTCGAACTACTTTTTAAATTATTTTGACAATTGCCCATAGACAATGTAATGAAGAAATTTTCTTTTTAAATTTCGCATCTAATTTTTAAGTGTCCAAACTGGTTTTCTATGCGGTTAGTGCCGTAAATACACAGTAGATCAGAGAATGAACTATATAGGCTGTTGCGGTTCGTAGGCTGTATATCAAGATGGACCGAGCGATGTTGATGGTGAGTTTTACAACGTTTAATATTTAAATAATTTAAATAAATTCCTAATTATTATACTAAAGTATCGATAAAACGAATGAAACAACTAGGACAATAATTCCCATTTATCATTTTTAATATATTCTCTATATTATATTATGCGAGGATTAAAGCGAATCTAAAACATGCTGGAGTTTTAATTTTTAGACAGTTTTTGATTCACAATTTTGTCGTATTTTTAGGGGTTCCACAGGATAAAGATTTCTATTCGTCTTTAATTGCTCCACTCCAATTGTCCACAGCTGGGCCCAGGACTCTCTTACAACTGCTGTAAGCTTGCATCCTTCACCACAGGGCTCCACTGCGTACAAGTGGTGATTTTCAGCACCAAACATATCAGTCATTAACTGTTTTTGTAACCCGTAAGGATAACGTTGAAAAATATCGTGTATTGGAATAATTGGAGAATAAAACATTTCATTTCATTTAATCAATTAATTTTCTCTTAATTCTTAATGGTGTATATAAAATCGATATTAAATAATAGCAGTTCATTACGGCTATCCGTCGATTACCAATTAAAATCGATTTCTAATGTGAGATAGGGGCCAGTTTATCTCAAATTACACTTTATACAGAGCCAGCTCTTCGGCCTATCTTAACTGAGAAAATTTATAGAAAATGCCCGTTAAGATACCATTAGCAGCTTAAGATAATCTCGCTTTATATTATCTATACACTCAATATGCCGTATATAATATTTCTGATTGCGTTTTTACTGTAATCAATTTATCAAACAGTAACTATGTTCAGGGAAACAGTATCCAATAAACTAATTCAATAAATAAGTTAATATAATAATTAAGAACTATTATAATAACGTAAGAAAACGACGAATACGCAATCCAAATTTGAATTAAATTAAAATAACAGTAAGGAATGGAGAAAGGGAAGAAAAATCTAAACAACTTCCCCTACAATATCCAAGTTGCGGTGTGTCAAATGCAAATTACGTAGCTCTTTAAGGTATTATTAAAAAAAGCTTTCAAACGCTGAAATTCCCGAAATTCACAGGAAAATTCATACTTTCGTGGACATATGGACCACGACCGTCGCTTCTGTGGTCTTGGTGTGTCTATGGATGGCAATTAAGTTGCAAATAAATGTAAAACGAAATACAATTTTAACATAGATAAAGAATTACATGCATTACAATAGTACACTGCTCAAAAACTACAATGAATGAAGTTCTCACCGCCACCACTTCCTGGATGTTAATATAATTCAAATAATTCCAAAATTACTAATAAAAGTACGGAATGTTTCGCGTTATGCAAATGATACATATTTATTTTAGTGTGGTACAATTGCATTCATAACGCGGCCTCCATGGTCCATAGACAATGGGTGACGTCACATGGGCACAGGGTGAAACAAAATGGCGCCAACCGGAATACGGACCTTGGTATAATTACTTTACTATTGTGAGTTTTTTCGCCCACACGTAATAGGGTCAATTACGTTATATCAACAGTGACTCATAATGATTATTTAGTGTTTTTTGGATTTATTTCATTTCGGACGTTACCAGTAGCATTTTGAGATTATTTTGTTTGTAAGTAAAACGAGTAATAAGAGGGTATCGTTCGACAGCTTCGCTCTTCGGAAGTGTGGATTTATAATTAAACTAGCTGTTGCCCGCGACTTCATCCGCGTGGTTATGAAGATATGCATTACTACTAAGTTGTTTAATGCAAATTATATTTTACCAACACAGATCATTTTTAATTGTAATCGAGAACATATGCATATCCTATTTTCATTCGTCTAAATCTAGAATTGAAAAATTTCCATACAAACTTCACCCTCCCATTTCACCGCATTAGGGGTTGAATTTCATAAAATCCCGTCTTAGTGAGCACTTACGTGGTTAAAAGAACCCGTATGCAAAATTTGAAACTCCTAGCACTTCTAGTTTCTGAGATTTCCTGGTGAGTGAGTGACCTTTCCCTTTTATATATATGGATTTCACTTGCTGTAAAGCTGAAGATAAACATAAAGCTCTATTGCTGAAAAAAAGATGCTTCTCGTAGAAGATTGGCTGTGGAACAAAATCCAATTAAGTTTATAGTATAAAAACTATAAGTTAAGGTCAACATGCTGCTCTATACAATATAAACAGTTACGAGTAGGAAGAACCGAACTAATTATGGCGTGAAAAAAAACGTAATACAAACGGAATATGATCTTGTGCAGATAACACGAGTATTACGAGAAACGAGATGGATTAACGATCTAACAGTAAATGACCACTAACATTAGCTTGTCCATCATACCGCGGTAATCTGACAGGTGTACTATTTAAACTGGGCTTGTTAACTCGCAAATACAGATACATATATATTTTTTAATTTCGTTAATGTAACATTTTTTTTAAGTCTTGTTTCGAGGCATTCAACCGGTGAGAAATAAAAAGTGTGTGTGTATTTTTTACGTTAACTAAGCAGAATGTATAGTACAAGCGTACATGACCATCACGCCAGGTCCCTAACGGGGTAGACAGAAAGCACCGAGTGCCAAATATCTCAGTCCTTACAAACTTGTCATGCTTCATCCACGTCCATCACTCTCTTCATGCACACGCCGGTTTCGGAGACTCTTGACTCCCCCGTCAGCAAGTGTCTGACCTATTATTTATTTTTTTAGAGAATTTATAGTATACTTCTCTGTTAAAGGCATAATTAATTATCCTTACATCGAAAGATAGTTGTTCAAGCGATATTTTACCAGCATTCTAATCTCCGATAGTCATCTGAAGTATTAATATTATTCAAAGCGATATATTTCGTTTTTATATTTGTTGCAGGCTTTACTATTAGCAACACTAGCAAGTCTAGTTAAATTTACTGCTGTTAGCGGCGAGGAGACCGTTCTCTCCGCTGTTCTAACCCCGAGCGACGCCGACGGATCTATCCGACAAGAGAGAAGCTACTATGAGAGATACGGAACTGGACGGTACGACGATAGACCATCGAGATGCGGCCGTTGCCTAGACGACGACAGAGATGACGACAGAGGCCGTGATAGATACGATGATGATCGACGACCGCACAGACCAACCTACGGAAGCAGACATGACAGGAACAGGAGCGACAATGATGACGACGACAGATTTAAAACGGACCGAAAGAACGGGCCAAAGAACGACACAGACGATAGCGAGGGCGATAAGAAGAAGACCTACGATGACAAAGACCGTGACAGAGATAGACCGAGCGGCCGGCGAGACAGAGACCGCAGTAGGTACGACGATAGAGACAGATATAGGCCCGATTACTATGACAGATTCTTGAGAGACCCGTACAGAGACAGATACGACAGACCGTTTTACGAAGAACGTAGGCCGTACTACGACAGGTATGATGAAGGGTATGGTGGCAGGTACGATGGCTATGGATATCCAGGGTACAGGCGACCTGCGTATGAAGACCCGTACGACAGAGGGACGTATGATGACTATGGCGGCTATGGACCAGGCGTTGGCCGAGGACCTCATGACAGGTGCGTTTTAAACTACATTAATAAGTAAGATTACACATATCTTCTTACACTTATTTATACCCACTGAAATTTCAATTGCCTTTTATCAAGACCTCTGTGTAGCTAAACTAAAACAATATCATAAAATCAAACCTAAGTTATTCTACTTTAGTACCGTATGATTATTTCCCTCACGTTTGTCATAATCTGTATATACAGTTACATATTAAATAAGGCCACTGGACGATTTGACAGGCACATCAATAGCAATAACAATGATCGCTTTCACCAAATTGCTGTTTTTTATGTTCAATGACCACAACGATAATAATATGACGAATTGGACTAATGTAACATAACGGCGCATTTAGCACACAGGAGCAATGGCGGCGCCGATTTCTCCCGCCAACGCGGAAAATTGTCCGCCATTGTTAAAATGACATTTGCTCGAGTTCGTTAACTCCATGATTCAAAAAAAGAACCTGTTTTTGTTTCATAATTCTTATTTTTTTTGTACTGTACGCACATTTCAGGCGTGTGTTTAATTCTCTGATTACAAATATTAGTCTATCATGCCTATGTTAGATTAATTTTCTTTTTGTTGTTGTTGTTGTTGTATTTATAACCTTCTTCCGTATCTTATAGTTTGAATTTTAAATAGAAACTAACGATATCGTAAAACAGCCATAGAGAAGCTTTTATTACTTCTAACGGCACCTGTATTTCGTGAGAATTTGTAGCCGTGAAGGAATTGATTGTCACTCATTGAAAAAACAATGGCAACGTTTAATAAATCTTAACGGAATGCCACAACAGTAATTCCATACAATTATCCAATTTGCAACAAGATTCTTGTTTGAATAGTGTCATTAGCTTATTGATTGTCCTTGAATTTTATTGTCAGCTTAATAATGCACATGTGTATTACAATGTGTAAGTGCAGTGATCACTGCGTTTATTTTTATTCCTTCCAGCAACTTTAGAGTTAACTAGTCATGTAAAATCGGATTAATCAAACAATATTTGTTTCCGTTTCCCGGTTTTTCACTATCACTGACCGCGAATTACCTTAATTCGGATGGTTAGTGAACTTTGACAAAGACAATTTAACCAGTTGAATATTTGTGAGACAACTTACTGTAAATGATCAGATAATTAAATAATTATATCTAACATAAGTGACAGCTGTCAAAAATGTAGATATTATAGCGATGTTTGTTGCGTTCCATATTTAAATTACATGTACCGTAAGATTTCATTAAATCTAATCAGCGCAAGTGTACGTCATTTCGATATCTAATATCAGATAATCAAGAAATTAATTATGTACATATATCTTTACCTACATATCTTGATTTTACCTGTTTAAATACCTAGCATTATATCCTGTTAATATGTAACCCAAGATAAGTTGTAATTAATATACATTTTATTCCTTTATTTTTGTCCTCCTAATACTTACAGGGTTTTACTATACAGGATGTTTTTTAAGTAGTAAACATTTACGGTCTATTTTCTTGAAAGCTTTTTTAAGAACCATAAAGTGAATTCTGGCAGATAATACTTGGAAGATACGTATCTAAACACAAAACAATATCGTTAGAGATTTACGTCATTTCATTGGACATGGTATAACAAAAGCAATCATTAGTTTCAGGCCTTGGGATGAAACATACCGCGGGCAGGCTGGCTGGGACGCCGGCGGTCGAGGCTACTACTTCGCGTCGGGCCGCCCTGACGCTACATCAGCCTGGTCCAGACCTGTATTTTCTAGGTAATATAACCAATCTTTTACTAAAATGCAGCGAGCTTCTTGCACGCGATAAGAGATGGCGCTACTTGTATTATGTCGCAGATGATGGATGCGGCAAGCCGAAGTCAGAGCACTCTGGAACAATTTGGGGGAGGCCTATGTCCAGCAGTGGACAAAAATAGGCTGACGATGATGATGATGATGATGATGTATTATGTCGCTTTCACAATTTTGTTGCGTAATAACACAAAAACTTATATGCAAATATTATATGCAGTTATATCCCGTCTTTTATGACAATTCAAAAGCTCTTTAGTTGTAAAATCTGTTTCGATTCCATTGTCTATGGATATATTTGAAAAACTTTCGTTGTTTACTGTTACAGTTTCAGACTGAAAACAAACAGATACACAGCAAAATTGCTGTTAAAGAGGCTGCTGAAGATATATTATTTATCAACTATTTGTATTTTTTTTTTCTTTTTCAGACCCGAACAAACAGCTGGTGATTGGCAAAACGTTGGTTACTCGAACGGTTACTCAACTGGATACAGGGATCCAGTCGACTATCGCGGGACCCTCAGCTTTTCGGATGGCGGGTACCGGCAGGACGTGACCACCGGGTATGGACAGGCCAGCGGCTGGCGCAACGTGGGGGAGAGAAGACCATATAGGGGCCAAAGGTATAAATCTGGCTGCAGAAAATTCAAAGCGACGGCTATGTACTTAATTGTTATTATTAGCGAGTAAAGAGAGAGAGAGAAAGAGAGAAAAAAAGTTCGTCCACATATTTTATTCTTACAGACCTAACGTGTTTCTTCTACGTTAATCATTGTCTTCATACATAGACGTAGCTTTCAGGGACTCCCGACTACCTAATCAGAACAAACAAATGAAATGTTCTTGGAAAAGATACGCTTGAAAAATCTCCATTAGTTACAGAGACCCCGTGGACTACGGTACCTCTGTGGGATACTCTGGCGGCGGGTACGGACAGGCCAGCGGCGGGTACGGACAAGCCAGTGGTGGGTACGGACAAGCCAGTGGCTGGCGCGACGTGGGGGAACGACGGCCATACAGAGACCAAAGGTGATAGCTTACTATAATAAAAATAATTTAATTATGATTCCACATGCAGCTATTTGAATGCACTTTTTTTATTGTAAAATAGATTTGCGTTTGACTGTTTCCAACTGGTAGGTGAAGTGTGGTCTAAGATATAGTACCCCAATTAGAAACGTTTAGAAATACTTCGCTAATAATTGAATAAATTGTATTGTTAATTATACAATCAAAAGCAGTTACGATAACTGACATCTGATAAACACACATATAATACACCTAATCACTGGAGAACGAATCCAGTATTCGTAAAATGTAATTTATACGCCTTGTATATACATAAAAAATAAGTAGCAATGACCACTTGCTATATATTTAACTACAGGCGCTTATATTAAGTCTTTGTTATCGTGAGTACTTATGAACAACAATCCTTTTCGTGATCCCTATGGACGCAGGTTTTTTTCTCATAACGAGAAACTTTAACGCCATTGTCAATTATACTGTCAAGTACGGTTTGCCTAAAACTAAAAATTCATCGGTTTTTACAAGTTGATTAAAAAAATATTGCAATGAAAAATTTATATTTAAAAAAAAATTAAACTTTTTTTAAAATGTTTCCCTTTTAATTTCAGTGGAGTCAGCCAATTGGACAAAGGCATTTATAAACAGCCCGCCCGCAACGATGTCAGGTTGAACCAAAACCGTCAATCCGGTTATGGACAAGCGAATTCTTACCAGGCCAACAGTCCCAGCACCACCACCCCGGCCACCAGCTACCTCTACCAGAGAGAAGATGAACACGTTACGAAAACAGCTGATGAGGAAACTACGAAGCAGCCATCTTAAATTTTATCTATAGCTCAAAACAATTCTTAGATTATATTCTTATACGACACGGTATTTAATAAAATACATACGATTTTTTATATACATACAGTAATAAGTATATAGTAATATTCTAAAATATGTTACTTGTACGATTTTCTTGATATATGAATATAAAAGTGGGGCCAATGCAAAATCAGCTGTTGGAGTGTTCGCCGCCATTTTGTTTTCATTATGTGTTTCTAAAGATGTGTTCAACAAATATGATATTAGAAAGTGTTTTGAAGTTCACTAAATTATGTATTTTGTAATTATAATAAGGAATAAAGATAATCAACACTAGATTTGTCAGATGAAATTAAAAATGCGTGTTTAAAACAGTTTTAATTTCAGATTGACGAATATTTTTTTGTAATGGATTTTAAGAGGCTTTTATAATTTTAAAAACACTGGAATAAATCCTAGGATATAGTATAAATATGTTAAAGACTCAAGATGTGTATTTTGTACTTAAATACAAAATTTCGACGAAGATTTTTAATATTAATCATAAATAAAGATCAGTAATAACATTTCTTACATTATTTATAATTTGCGATTATATGTCCCATATTTTTTTAATTGTTCACATTCCGTGGAGAAATTTATCTAATTTAAAAAAAAATCTATTTTATAGAATTTACAAGAATGTATGAACACTATTATGATGTAGGTACCCAATGTTGTTTCAAGTACTCCAAACGTGACACTGCATACATTTTTAAGTAAAACACGTGACTTTGAGTGCATTTAAAACATCAAGTGCAGTAGCCACTTTGCATTTCTGCGTAGACACATTAGATGCCTACATTTATAAATAGACTTTATTAACACAACTACGCAGTTGGTACGATTATTAAAAATGAACCTTAAAAACTCCGAAATTAAATACATATGGAAGAGCAAAATACATCTTATTTTGTAACGTTAAACATTATGGTACCCTTTAATAAAATCAGCAGTAGCCATTTATTATATCGGTCCACTGATGATCAAAGTTCTCCTTTAACCGACATTTTCATGTTACCTATTCGTCTCACCTTTATGATTAATTAATAATTACAGTGACAGTTAACAATTACCAGTATTTTAACATTTTACAGACTTAACATATTTGCACAGATATAGATAACATATTCGTTTGGCGCCAAAATGACGTTCCGTTTTTCCATTTTTTTTTATGCTATGTTTATCGGAGTGTACATCATTCTAGATGAAACTATATACCTACATAGACTAGATTAATTTGTTATGTTACTGCAATAGATGCTAATTACAGCTTAATGCAGCAAAATATTACATTAGTTTCGGTGAAATTTGACGGCAACATATGTATTTTCTTATTACTATTTAGATAGCTATAACTATAATAGTTTAGTGCAATTACGCACATTTTATCAGAAGCACTCTGTACTTGACCAATCAAAGTCTAAAACATAAGAACGAGGGAATATAATTTAATCTGAAGCAATTACAGATACGATAAGTTGATTATTCTGTATGGTATCAGATAAACTGAGCTCCACCGTCCACTTGGCAGCCATTCCTTGTAAGTTTTATCACGCAAGCATTATATTGTAATAAGAAGGAGAATTATAAAAGTGTACTTTTAAAAAATTGATTATAAAGTGACCGGTAAAGAAATATTAAAAGCACACCCAATAATAATTTAATTTAAAAATTCCATTTTTTTCATGAAATTAAACAATTAGTTATTCAAAAAAAAATAATTGGTGTTTGAGTATCGAAGCATAATTATTTTATTTCGTAATTCGCAGTCTTTGACTTTACAAGGACTTTTATCGATTATACCTAGCCATTTCCCAATTTCAAGAGCGCCATTTGAAATTAGATCAAATAAGTTTTATTTTCAATTCGTGTCAGATTCAGTGTTCGATTGTGTGGAACATGACGGAACAAGAGTCGGTGCAAGTGGCGGAAAATGCTGATCCCGTGCCGGCTATCGTGGTGGTCAACGGTGAGCCTGAACCGCAGCAGCCGGGGGCTCCGGTGGTGAACGGCGATGTGGCAACAGAACAAACGCAGGCCGGGAGCAAAATGTGAGTAAATTAAAAAAAAAATCACCAAACCATATTTCACATTTCACAATGCACCTACTTTATTATCGTATGCGCAGATAGACACAAAAAATGCCAATGCTTTGACTCAGTATCGTATATCGTGATCACAGATAAAAAATGTGTCAGTAACTTTATTTTAAAAATGTTGTAACCATAAACAAAATTCGTAAAAAAAAATCAAATGTATAGATCAAGCAACAACCGAATGAAAGCATGCTTTAATTATAGATAAAGTAAATGTCGTTATTTTACTTAACGGCTACGATAAGTAGAAAAGAAAGTTGCAAATCTGTCGACTATCAGCAAAGTCAGTCAATCACAAAAGCTTAGCGTATAATGTCTGTAAACTGTAACGTAGTGATAGATTTCAAACTGAATTTATTTTAATTACAGGTGTAAATAAAAATAGAATATACGAACGGGTTTACAATCTGCAAATCAATCAATTAATAAGCAGAAACAAAACAGTTTAACACCTTTTATCCGTTTGTCATCCGGTGTTTTTTTTTTCAATTTGCTGGCTGTTGATGAACTTTGTGTAATAAAAAAAAATGAAATGAAATTTATATTCATGATGCAAACCAAAATGCAGTAGTTATTGGCATTTGAGACTGATGCTGTTTACTCATCTCTACAAAGCTAATCAGGCGATTTCGACAAGTTTGGTTTGATTTTGACGAAGTATTTGATTACTTTTCACCGACGTAAGAAATGATAACAACGAAAATTATAACAATACCGATTTTAACAAAATTTGATGACGATAATAAATGAATAGAAAAATACCGTTACCTACAACCTTTCTGCCATCAAAAAGGTGCGTGATATTGATGATTATCAGTGATAAATCTAGAATATTATCGTTTTATTGAAGCATTTTGAGCTTAAGTCATAATAGCATTCCCGCACCGGCACTTTCAAGATTGTTTTGAGATATTACACTTTATATACACAATTATTACAGCTAAAATGATGCATACCGTAGTAATGGAGTAGGCATAAGTCATGAGTGAAGTTTCTTTACTAACTTGGTGTTAGAAAACTTTTTTTCAGGCGATCTCGGCTTCATAATTGATTAAATACGCTTGAGAGAAAAAAAGGAAAAAAAAACTTTAAAAGACGTATTTTATAATCTGCCAGTCGAACGCGTCTAACGTTCCATATTCAAATCGACAGTAAACAGACACCATTTACATATCTGTAAAGAAATCTAATAAAACAAGCACTAAATTATGTATTCAGTGCTTAAACTTAAGATTATATAATTTAATTTCGAATTCTAATGATAGTAAAATTATATCACAGCGAAAGTTAACATTTTATATTTAACGCGTATATTGGAAATACAGTTACTGACATATGTATTTATAAGCTTAACGTTAGTACCTGTTAAACAAAAATGTGTTTTTAGGATTTTTTATTATTATAAGAATTATATAATAGAAATCACCTACGTTATATGTGATGTTCGTGATATAATGTTAACAATATTTTAATATATTCGATACTCTTGATCACTGCGCAGACCTTGAATCGATTAAATTAGGTACTAAAGGATTATCATACATAATAATTTTATCGCAAATAAAGTAATAAAGTGCTCACGATACCCTTATCACGTAAAATGTACGTAATCTATCGAGTGTATTATTTTCTCGTTAATATTATATGTATGGCAACACCTGTAACTTCCTTGTGTAAGTATTAGATGAAACTCGAAATATCTATCGCAAATCAACACTTGGAAGACTTTTTGGTTTAAATAAACCCAAGTAGAAGAGGAATATTGGTCATTTAAAAAAAATTGACATATTTTTAAGTTATGATTACACTGTAATAATGTTAAAGCCGTTTTCTAATGCTAATTATATATAACCATAAACATTTAAATACATTTAAAAGACTTCAATACACAATATTTGAAAATATCTAATGCAATTTACGAGTATATTTATTTACAGGAAAAGCTTATCATTTGTAATAAAAATGAGTATTGAAAATGATTAATTAAAAAAAAACTTGAGTGCTTTACAAAATACTGGCAGCAATGATTCGTTGTGTAGATAAGCTTATCCGTCGGTATACTTATGTATGTTTTACTTGTTTGATCATGGGAGACGTCCACTAGACGCGATGTCGACAACAATACAGTTCTGCAGAAATTGGAAAGAAATACCCGTTAGAAATAAGATGGAAATACACGGTATTAACTTCCTATTTCTGCAGTCTTTCAACAGCAAACAACATTAATATAGACTACAGATAAAATATTACAATTATAACCGGTCAGCTGATAAATATACCATAGGTAATGTATAATATTTATTTCGATATTTTTATTACACTCACATAGAACGATCGTGCTCGTCACACAAATTATGTTTATACTAACTGAGAATCGAAGCCACATTCTCTGATCTTTAGCCTTCCAGATCTATATCCACTAGACTAAGATGCTATATTTATTCCGAAAACAGTGATCTTCATAAAATGATTGATTCACCCGCTTGGTTAACGAGTTACTATGTCTACGCCTAAAAAGGCCTACGTTTAAAATATGTTATGGCGTAGAAATAAGATAGTTTTCCGCGAGATAAAATTTCCTACGTCTTCTTCAACCGTCTCCATAGCAAAAATCACATAGACCCGTTGCTCAATTTTACCTTAAAAGAAGAAGAGATAAACACAAAAACACATTTATAGTATTACTAATGGTACGTTCAGACTACGACAGAAATTCTGACATAAGTGTCAGACATTAATGTCTGTACTCTTTACACTTATACGGAATTTTCCACATAAAACTCATTTTATGCA
>DWQT01000129.1:0-29554 GCA_018244895.1 Myscelus amystis hages | reverse complement strand
CTGCTGTTATAAGGCAGAAATAGGTGTGACGGTGGTGCCGCCGGAGTCGAACCACAGAGGGTTCTACCACCTTTAGAGGGTTCTACCACCGTTCTACCACCTTATTTGTTAAGATTCTACCACCTTTGTGTTAGAATCTTAACAAATAAATACACTTAAAGTTCTAATGTTTCAGAAAGAATGCATTTACAATTGCTAACATTACAGACCAGTAAACTCCAGAACAATGCAGTACAGTCATGTTTCAAATGGAGACGAAAGGAGGAACTCCTAATTCGATAATTGTCAGACTTTAAATCCTCCACTTAGTACACCTACTAATTTTCTCCTCTGAGGGCAATTTTCGCCGGCCACAATGGCCCTTGTTAATGCGGTGAATGAACTGTTAAATTCGTAAGGCTCTGAAAATTGATGTCGTTCATTGAGCGATCATTCGTTAAAGTTGGTGAATTTTTGAAAGAATAAAATGCACTCACTAACACTCGACTTTAACGAAGTATTTAGTAACCGTTTGCATAATCTAGATATCCTCCACTGGACCTTCATAGCTTTGCAGATAACGAATATCTCTTACATGAAAGCAATTCTTATTACTTAGATTTGAATAAATCTATTTTTTGAAAATGGAATATATACGAGCACGTACGCCACATAAATGATTCGCAATTTGGTATTGTCACGTCAGAACATTAAGTCATTATCCAAAAGTAGTCAAGTAGAACATTCGCAACAAAACCGATTGTCAGTAATTGGTTCTGACGATTAGCCACTTGAAATAGTGGCACAAGTGTTTCAACCACTGAACAAAGTAAGTGCTGCAAACACTTGTGGAAATTTCGCTCAAAACTATAACGTACCCGGCGATGTTTTACTAGATACTTGAACAGTTTTATGGCTCAATGTACACCGAGCATCGACAATGTTGAAACTCGAAATATGTATATTTGTACAACTAAATGAAATGAACACAGAACGTAAGTGATTACTAATTGATGCGGAAGTAAAATTAAAGTCATCATTTTAGTGAAGAATGATAATGTTAGAATTTGAAGTAGCGTTGTAAAGAGTGCTTTGAATGTGATTCAGAAAATTATTCCAAATGTAAAGTTCTGAACACAATGTGATATCTCATAATATTTTCGTGACCAATATATTATGTTCCAACTCGTTAAATTCCTACAATCAACTCATCTATTAAACAGTCTATGAAGCAAGACTTCGTGAATACATCGATACGATTGATACTTTGAATTACAACGACCTTTACAGCACCGTTTAGTATGGTGTACAAATTTTATAACGATGTTACCCCAGAGTTGGGCCAGTCACGACATTGTTATGTCAAACGACCAACCTCCACGCAAATGTAACACTAAGTAACAATAATAAGTCCAGATGCCGTACAGATAATATTCCAGTTCGGCTACTTTAGAATCTTGACACAAATTCGTAGAGCTGTTGTAACCAAAATTCGTTGAATCATTTAAGAAATCTGCCGAAACGTTACCTCGTTATAATTAGTACAAAAGTAGTTGTAAAATATTTAACAAGGTCGCGGCAACATTGCAAATATTACCGCAAATAAATTGTACAAACGGAATAAGTTAATGTAGAAACCAATATTAAAATCGATGCAAGCCAAGACAATCTGAAGGATATACTGACAAGCAGGCAGCGTATAGACTAAAGCCTTAAATTCTGTACTTTCTTCGTCAGGTCACGTTTAATATCGGCGTCTGATATCTCCTTAAAATGACGATAGATAGAGCCGGGCGGCCGCCTGCGCCTCGCCGGACATCTACATACAGAAGCTATGACGAACTTGGCATCATAGATCGCGGCAAACCCCTGAGATATCGACACGGTGGAATAGAAGATTTAACTGGGCTGGAACAGCAGAGAATTCACAGAACGTACGAACTGCAGGACATGGACGATATAACCGTGATAAGCTCCGAAGAAATACCGAAACCCAGACGAAAAACAATCGACCAACTAGCCAGCGGCTTTCGAAGAACGTTCTCGGTGCGAAGCCGACGGGAAGAGCCCGAGGGCATTCCAATGGAGACGCTCAATGTGAATTGCGAGGAAAACTTCGCTACTGTGAGAGGAGCGCCGTTCGGGAGACGTAGGTCGTTGTCGAGGGATAGGGGGTCTTCCCTGCTCGGCCGGAGCTCGTCCGAGGGTGACGTACGGATGCCCCCGCCGCGAGCGCCGCCCGCGACCGCCACGCCGCGGCTGCACCGCTGCCTGCGCGCCCTCGGCGGGAGCTGGAAGAACCTCCTTCTATGTGAGTCCTCGTGACCTGTCGTTTTAACAGCTTCATTTGATTTAACTCACGCGCCACCGTCGAAACTCATACCCAATTAACCGTGTCTAAAAACATAACGAATGCGTAAACATAACTCTTAACCTTTAGAAATCCGGTTACACTACTCATTATTCTTTTCATTTAGGAGGCAGTAAACCGTTCACCTCGCTCGCCTCGTCCCGAAGTAATTATTGGAACGACGGGTACAAATGACCGCGGGAAGAGCTTAGTTTGAATCTGTGATTAACCGCAGAGCTTAACTGAATTACACGCTTTCTTTATGTAAATCAAATGATTGTTTGTATAACTAAGGAACAAGGTGATTAATTGGTGGATTTAAAACAAGTTTCGCCATTAGCCACGTTTCGGATGAAAATTAATTTCTAACTGGCGTAATGATATAATAATGACTGATCTTGCGGGGATGGCCTCGTCATTAAATATTAAATGTGTTATTGGAGTTTGACTTAAATGTTTATAACATGTCCTTATTAAATTTAGAACAATATATGTAAATTAAGCATTGTATACATTTGTTAGTGTAATTCGAATTACATTGTGTAGGATGAAAATTCACATAATTTCCATATCTGCGCGCTGGATATTGCAATAACCATTTTAAATTACCGCTCGTGCATAAATCCACTCGATAAACAAATTCCGTGCTTCGAATGTATCTGTGCTCCTTTTGATATGAATGTTGAAAGTTTATTATTTATGGCCAACTTAAATAACAATAAAATATAATCGAACTCATAATTCTTTATAACATTTATCGTGATAAATAACTCCTTTATGGTCCACAGATATTTTTTATCTCATTGAAGTTATTCCAGTGGAAGCGTTATTCCGTCCGACTGATTAAGTACTGCAATTAGAAAATAGTAGCAGATTGATTTTACATCAATTTGTTGTTGCGAGTTGTAATTTTCACTGCGTTCGACGTTGATGGATGCCAGTGTATAAAACATTTCTATCGATTCATCATATTTCGAAGTAACGGGGCCTAAAAGACCCTAATTGTGCTGGCCGGTTAGCGATTCCGAGTACATTTTCGTTTTGTCTCGCGGATTCGCAAAAAAAAACCAAAAAAGCATCTACACAGCTCTCTCATTGTTATTTGCATATCATGTCATGTGAAGCTCATCTCCTCTCCGTGTTTAACCCTTTGTGAGTAGAGTCATTTACAAAATTGCCACTTTTAATTTTCCGCCGCACTGGGTCCAGCGTCGACAACGGCGGGGTTCGTATAGGAGTTCCCGGGTGCTCCAGTTCCCTTGTTGTTTGTACCCTTGTAGGGCATGCGTGTTTTTGTTCACCTATACGGTTGTGTTGGCGTGTGTTGGACAACTATCGCACATATACTGTCTCTGTGTGTCTATGAAGCACGATGTTTATCTCAATGTAGAAAAATGAGCCTTTGTTTTTAGCGCAATATTTCTTTGAGTACCTACTGTTCACAGTCAATGGATGGTACATAGCCATCTATTTGAATAATGAAGGAAATGGATTGTCAATTTCATTAAGGCAGGCATTGAATTGCTTGAATGTGTGCTGTTGCTATATTCAAATGGGTCTTTAACAACTACTACACAAATGTGTGCTTAAATAAAATTTTCTCTGTTATATCACGGATCCCGTCTAAAACCTATACAACTAAAACTGAATCTACTAATTACATTAAAAAAAAGAAACGTAAGAGGAAAGAGGGAAAGCAAAACAAATGAATAAATCATCGAACACTCGCGATTGCATTCCGGTGCGAACAAATGCACTCAGAAAAGTTCACGAACGCTCCGAACGCTGCACTAATAACGCAATATATCATCTGTTCGAATCAACACCACAACTCGTCCGTGTGTTTATCGCTTTCTGTTTTCAGTAGTGGATATAATCTGGTAGCTCGTGTTGTATTGTTCTGTGAGTGATTCGAGCGAAGCGTTGATCGTAAAAATAGAAACAGTTGGTTGAAATTTTACATCGCTCCACTTGTATTGGGTGGGATATGGTTATGGCATAATTGGAACGTGAATAAAGTTCGTGCCTCCAGTTTCATTTCTCATGGTGATTAATACGCGTAGTTAGCTAGTTCACAATTGTTATTTATAATCTTTATTCTGTTTTTTTTCTTAAGGCATGCTCTCATAATAAATACGAGTAAGTTTAATGTCAAGGCTCAGATAACGTTAGGGGTAAAATTATGGAGAAAATTAAGTTGGGCGGGTTTCCTCACGAAGTTTGCCCAAATAGTTACAGCGAGTGACATTTAAATTATGATTTACAAAACGCATGTACTTAAAACTTTAAAAAATCACAGGTGCCATGAAGAGCATACCTAGAATTAAACCTGAATCGGCAGAATAACAGACTGAAATCCCATAGGCTATGATTGCTTGTATACATTATGTATACCTATCATAGTTAGTCATTTAAAGAGTTTAATGGGCGGTCTAATCGTCGGTTAATCTGCATAACTAGCCGAACATGCGACATCGCCCCCCATCGCGGATCCCGTCAGTCCCGGCGAATCGGTTTGCATAGTGGAAGTAATACGTCTAATATCGAGGGGTGGGTTGCGGCTTGTCATCGTTAATTCCGTATTCGCCGCCGACTGACAGTTGCTCCGTCTCTTAGCCAAATTGCTTTCGTGCTCAGTCACAGTATCGTTCCGTTGTCGTCGCTGTTCCCTTGATTCAATTGTGCACGTCATATTACATTGTATCGTGTTATTTTATTGAATTACGCGCGCGTCTTTTGTTTCCCGGAACGCTCAGCCGCGCTCGTCGGCGGCGAAGATGTTTGCTTGTCACGTTGACGTTTCATATGTTACGCTATCATCACGATATCGGAACAGATTAGAAAGACACGCTGATAATATTAATACCCGACTGTATATTGGATATATACTGCAGACTGTATATTCGACAATTAAATCAAACGTCTCAACTGTCTCTAAATTTCATATCGACGGTGGAAAGGCAAAAGTTACTAAGCGCCATATTGCTAATTCTACAACAGAGCCGTTTATACATTTATTTTTACTAAGAAAAATCGTAGAAACCGCTATTCGAGGTATATGAAAAAATCAATCAATCCTTGAATTTTTTCAAATACATCTAATAGCCAATTTTCTACGATTTTTAGTAGAAAAAATAAATGTATAAACAGTTCTGTTGTAAAATTAGCAACATGGCGCTTAATAACTTTTTCCTTTCCACCGTCGATGTGTATTCATATGAATTTCGCGGGAATCAAAACGTTATATAGTATGTACGTTGCGCAAGATACGACCCCAAGAGACGATATTGGGTCAACTTGGAATAGCTGCTAGGCTTCTCGCGAGCACTTCACATCGCCACAAGACTCTTCGAAAATAGAACACACGTCCCAATTCCCTTTGATTTAAAAAACGTATGGTTTCCGTCTCATCAATGACTCGGGAATGGATGCGATGACTTCATCGACCAGAGCTGAGTGTAAATGTTGATTAGATAATTGTTTTATAGACTTCGAATTTCTGTGAAACTAAGATAAAGTTTGTTAACATTAAAGCAAAGTGTGTTATCGCATTACGACGACAGCATCACTGAACGATAATAATAGTAATAACAATCTTCACACGCTGGTCATAATGTAAGAAACAGACTCAAAAACCAACTAGAACGTCGTCATATGATGTCACGCTTGTCAGTACCTACGATATACGCAAGTGACATTCGAGTATATTAATGCGAGCATAGCAATTGTCAACAATTACTGTTAATCACATTACATTTCCTACATGACTATGATTGAATATTGTTATCACTAATTTGCCCATTCTATCGTATTTAACAATATGAAAACCCACAAAATGTTGACAATTTGAACGCAATTAGTAGAAATACTTACTGCCTACCCCTATAGATATTAAGCATATACACATTTAATAAGGAAGATAATTATATCTTCCTTATTAAATGTGCAGGAAGATAATTATATCTTCCTTATTTAATGTGCCTTCCTTAGTAAATTATTAAATTTACGACATCGTTGAAATACGCGACCGCGAAATTTACACCAGACAGACATGTTGCATTTAATTGAAAGTTGTAAACGTTTAATATTTGTATGCAAAGCAATTACATCTAAAAGGTTTCATTCAAAGCTACTAATTTATGTTAAATAGTACCGTACTTCTAGTTTTATTTAATTAATTAAATTATCACTATAGGTTGTAATACCTACGTTCATCAGTTCTCTCTCGTATTTCTATATACGACGTCGTACGCGTACACAGCAAATATTGTCGCCGGCGTATTGCTGAAGCTACATACACATGACAAACAAAGGCTGATGCGACTAAGCCTACCTTCGCCAAATTAATTCAGTGCAATAACAATTAAGGTGAACAATAGCGCTCGGTGTGTCCTAGTCTTAAGTAGAAACACCTTGCGTTTCGATTTAGTTAGGAAGATCAGGAATTTTGGTATTAATAAAAAGAGAGCATAATAGTCAGTGTGAAATGTGTTCTGGGTGTGTCCGATTCTATAGCTTAAAATATGAAAGTACGGTTATTATAACAATGGTACACTGGCCTCTTGGTCGAGTGGGTTGTGAACCTGACCGCTAAACCACAGGCTATGGGTTCGATTCCCACTCAGAGCAAACAGTTGTGTGATTTATTTATTAGTTCTCAATCTGGGTGTGATAAAAATATCTATTTTATCAGCTGTCTGCTCATCTTAGTACGAGCTCTGCCTTGTCTGGTTTCAGATGGCCATGCGTGAAGGATGCCCTAAGATATCTTTGCTATTATTATATAGCATATATCCGGTACTGTATTTGAAGTGTGGTCGCCGCCGGAACTCTTACTAAGACCCCCGCACTCGAGCAACTGCCCCTAATCCCGCATTAAGCCCTACGCCGATATTAATCCGCGGCGAACCGTTCTGCAACTGAGATCCGTGTGTTTATTATTTATTTTATATCAGTCGTGCATCTCTATTTGTTATATTTGCCGCCATGAATGTATCTACAAAATGATTTGATGCATATAAATTGTGTGAACGTGAAAATTTTATATGAAAGCGCATATTTTTGAACAATGAGACTGCAGCGCGTGGCTAAATGATCATTGTATAGCGACATTCCAAGCCGAGACCTTTGGCCTTCAATTGGACAATAATGAGCAATCACTTTGCATCGTTTACTGTAATTTTGCACTGCGAGGGTAACCAAAAATCGACGTTCCCGTCCAGACGGAGTGTACCTACATATTATATACAAATACTCAAACCAACATGGCCGGATATAGAACATCATTTGACCTATACCTGTTTGTGATACAGCGATTAACAAATATTAGAGCTATCTTAAAGTATTGAATATTTTAAATTAGATTACTTTCTTACAAATATCCTTAAATTACTCGTTATTTGTAAGCTCTGCCTCTCTTTAAAATACATTAATTAGAATTACAACGTTTGCGTAAAAGGACAAAAAAAGGAATAAAAACAATTTGATACCAACGCCCGTGAAGCTCGTACGTAATAAGATAACCGAGTGTCGGAGCAGAGTCAATCGCAGAGTAATTGACCATAAAACTGAGTTAATGGCATTAAATCACAGGTTCGTTAGTATGATACGGCAGCTTTTAGTGTTAGGTAACAATGTTGGAATCGAACGGCAAGTGTATGTTGCGAAGGCTTTTATATCGCGTTCTAAAAGGCATGGCTTGACGCGTGGTCAACGCTTCAGTAGGTATAATATTTACGCCCATTGTATTCACTAAGTGATCTACTAAGAACTTAAACTTGTACTGTCAAATAGTGCACACTTTAATAATTTTTTTAAAATGTTAAAAAAAAACAATTTCTTACTATTTATAATTACATTTACTGAATTTTTTACTTTTTATTTGTATTTAACATTTGTAAAAAATTAACGTGTTTAAAGTATAACAATTTTCAGTCCATATAAGCATGAAACCTGTGTGAAGAATGTTATCTTATATTCTTTTCATTGTATTATTTGAGAATATGAATATAATTATCATATTACAATTATAATAATGTAAGAGATATGAAACATATGAATACAATCTTAAAGAAAGAATTTTCACAAGCATTAAAATTATTCTGTGTCATAAAGGCTAATATAACAATGGAGTATAATATATACAAAAAATTGAATAAGCCGTCATTATGCAAGGTCTGAAATAGCAGTACTGGTGTCACATGACCGCAGTACTAACCGAGTGGGCATTGTCTTGAAGATGTTTATCGGTTATCCTACTTTTAAATCGTTTCTCGTGGTCGCACTACGGTTTGCGCGTAGGGCTGTACGAGATTATTTTGTGTTTGTTTTGTCTATTTTATTTGTCAATCTCTCATGCCTCTCATGCTCGCTTATTACCTCCCAGTAAAATATCTAATCGGCTTACCACAATAAAATAACAATTTTGCTCTGTATTATTACGATATACTTTGATACCCACTAAATCACATGACTGACGCAAGAATAATAACGTATGTACATGCAAGACATATGGTATTGCGATAATGCTCCAAAGTCCATTATATTTCGCATAGCTCGATGATCAATTTCACTACAGTAAATGCCAATTTCGCTAATACTATAACCGGTTGAAATAAGATTTATCATATTACAGGAATTAAAATGTAATAGTACCAACATCAATATTTCTATTCAATTATTTTATCTTATAAATCAGCGGTTTGAGGTGCTTTTGTTACATAATAGACCGTTTTTCTTATCATCTTATTATTCTCCAAAATGCAGAAAGTGGCAACCCTAATTGGTGGTGGTAGCATAACGGGTGCATTGTTCGTACTCATATATAATTTTACTTAATTGACACTTATGTACTTACAAAGCAGTCGTAATGATGTTTGATATGATTTATGGATCTTACGATGTCAATGGTATTTTGTAACGACGCTATTGGTGTCAGTTTTTGTTCATTTTTGAAGTGCAGTGTGTTCGCGGTAATTATATTTCGTTTCGAGAAACGGTGATATATTTTTATAAAATGTAAATGTTAAGAAAGTATTTTGAATTGTATTATGCATTAAATAGAAAATAGTCCTGAGTTCTGAGTGCGTAAAAATATTTGGAAGATTCATTTCAGCGTCATTATTGTTCTTTACTTAAATCCGAGATGCCTTTTGTGGCGAATAAAGATTTCATGTTAAATATTCATGTTAAGTAACGACTGTAACGTTCTATTTTTCTCCCAACTCGGACAATACGTAGACGAAATAATTTCGAGATTAAATTCTCATTTCCCGAAACCCGTCTCGGCGTAACAATATCATCGGAGCCGCCCATTTCATTCGTCATCAGCGACAATGAGCCACCGAAATTCCGACCGAAAAGTTGACAACATTTTAATAAAAACGTAGAATAGCCTTTGTCGTCCCCGAAATATTTCCTCCTTTTGTCATTTAGAACGCACAAAGCGTTCGTGGCAAACATTTATAAAACGTTAAGCTTTTCGTTTTGTACATTCGATGGTCCCTTCCTTTTAGGGCGGTTACCACAGATACGCAATTTGCATCGGCACAGATACGCTCCGGCTATATTAATTCTTCTCTACAATATACCTCAGTGCAGATGTTGCCGGGGATATGAGGAGATTTAGTGGCTAATTGTTTCATTTGCCCCTAATAGGCTATGCAACTAAACGGGGAACGATTTCGATTATATCTCCAGACTTCTAACATGCAAACGCAGGCTTAATTCTGTCTGCTTCCTGGGGACAATCAACAATCAGAAAGCTGTATTTATGGCCCCGGACTTGAGTGCGGTTGTTAGTCTTGTACAATAGGATTATTTGTTTCATGAGAATTGCGCGAACAACCAATATTGACTGACCACAACTGGAATGTACTCGCAAAAATATACCTATTTTAATATACTGTTAAATATATCTTTGACATGTAAAAATGGTTCTTTCATCTAACCTCTCTTCAAAACAACTTGAAATGTTAAGAATTTTACAAATATACCTACCTCTGCCAATTTCTCATTTGCCTAAGCACGTTGAAGGTCAGACAGGCATTGTTTCGCTAAGATCCCTAAAGTTATTTGTCAAGAAATCTGAGCCGGAATTGCGTAAAAAATATCCCCCTACAAATTCTTCGGGTACATCAGGTCGAACTCTGTCCCTATTATTCGAAAATTCCTAGGGTTACCCCCTCTTACAAAGTTATATGAATTTATTGTTGACAATTAACAATTTAGGGTTTCAAATAATTGTATTTATGAACTATTGTGATTTTTTTCTATTGAATCTGGGATAGATTTCTTAAATTTTTTAATTGGATATTAATTTGTGTAAATTTTGATCTGATTGCGATTTAATAGCAATGTGTTCATTTAAATGTTAACTTTTTTGTAGAAAACTTTTAACATATTGCCTTATATATTTTATAATGTCTTATATAATTTTACTGAACGGTAAAAACAATTGCCAATAAGTGCCAGCCCTAGCGGCGTGTGCCCTTTCCGGAGGACTCTCAGTACGCCGTATTGTTCGTAAGTCCTGACGCTTTGTGCGAAACCCTTCGTTCCAAAGCTTCGCAAAATAACGAAATCCTATGGAAATTGACATTTACTACGTTCACTTTAAAGCTTTTTTTAACTTGCGCCTGAAAATAAACATCACAGTTCTAAATATTTTGCGTTTAAATATCACAGATATACATAGCAAAGATGTTCGTATATTGTGATAAATGCTTTATAATGAAATATTTTATTATTATTACCATATTAACCTTCCTATTATCTTTGTTACAGGTAAGTTATCTTCGCTCTTCGTACGAAACTAATTCAAGTATGAGAACTGGCAAAAACCTTGTTAAAGGAAATTTCAGGTTTTACAACTTTTGTGTTGTTTAACACAAAGAATACAATTTAACTTATTGTGCCAATGATCATTAGTTTTTGCTTATTGATTAATTGGTACAAATATCAGCTCCACTAAACTCTGATTAAGTCAAGATTTTTCAAAATTGTCCCCCTGTATTTGTATATTTTGCATTAAAAAAGAATTAAAAAGATTTTGAAAGAAAATAGCCCGCACACTGAAGCTGCAGCTGCGGACCGGCCTTTAAGGCACTTCGGTCTTTAACACTTCGCCAGGGCGGTAGACTGCTTGAAGCGACCCTATTCCAAGAGAGCGATATCAAACAGCGATATTTTACAAGCATTCCATTAAATAAAACCGCAAAAAAATCTTTACGAGAGACGTGTTTACGGCAGCGAGATATTAAATATGGTGGGTCGATTATTGTGTACAATTATGCTAGGTAAGTAGGTAGGTAGGTGGCTGACCCGATCTATCCATCTGCCGTCCCTCGGTAGTGAGTGGGCAGGCACCGGCCCGATGGTATCTGCGTAATTATTGTAAATATGACCCGGGGACCTTATCGTTGCTACAATCGCGTACTTGGGAGATGTAGGCGCCGGATGGGGTTACCTACACACAGGCATCGACGCAAACTATGAGAGCTCGTTGGTTAATTTTTTTTTTACACGCAACATTAATATTGTGAAGTTGAAGTGGATTCCGTTTAAGGGTAACATTATCGCCTACAAGCCAGTTAAGTGTAGAAGTTCTGCTATTTATTTCTCTAACAGTAAATCGTTAAACCCTATATTTATGACCAAAACGATTTGTTATTAATAAGTCGTGAGTGTGCTGTTGAGGTTCTCTTGTTTATAAGATCTTTTATATTACCAACTTTAAAGCTATAGAACGAGAGTTCAAATTACAATGATGTATATGTAAATCGCTCCCTTCTGCAGCTTACACCTAAGCATCAAACTTCTCGGATATACATATGTATAGTTGCCGCGACGAACTGAGATTTTGTTCCGCAGATAAAACCAACATTGCCATGTCAAAAACGATTTGACAGTGTTGGTGTATGCATAATAATTTGATAACTCAAAAACCGCAAAAAGAGAATCATTTTAATAAAAGTGTATTAATGTGGAGATTCTCACTGGAGCAGTTTGTGGCCTTGCCTTTTGCATTTGCAGACTTTTGCTCAGGCTTGAATATACATAAAATTGGCAGCCATTTAGAATTTAAAATTTGCTCATTTAAATTCTGCGTATCAACGTTGGAACAATCTTATGAATTAGCAGTTTGCTTCGAAAACATCATAACACGAAGTTGATAGAAGTAAAAAAAATAACATAGTAAGTGATGGATAAAAGAAATTAATACATATAAAGGATAATTCCTGTCATCAAATAGAAAACATTAAAATTTTCCTAACGTACATTCGCTATAATTTTATCGCTATCAGACGTAAAATTCGATTCGGTTTTACGAACATGAACAAAATTTTATCGCTGCGAGGTCATTCACCATGAAAGCTTGCAAATATCTGCTGGAATCCACGATTGTATTAGGACCCATTAGATAGACCATCGAAAGTTCATTGAACTCATTCTATCAATCGACGTGTATAATAAAAAATCTTAGTGCTTATAAAACTTTTCACATTACACTTAATAAATGATACGTCTCAAAAGTTGATCGTTTGTCGTTAAAGTGATATTGCAGCTTTACTTGGGAATTACTTGAATGGGAAAATCAATCAAATTTACCAAGAAACGTCTATACGGTGTCTTACTACAGTGAAAGATGATTATGTCACATCTAGCATGACCGTTCCCTGGATGTAGTTTAATACTGTTCACCGATGAACGATCGCTATGAAATTATAATGACGGTTATTAAGTAAAATACCTTACGATGAAGAAATAATTTGAATTCGATTTATCTCAACGTCTCAAACTTTAAAAGCTTTAAAGCTACATTTTGGTAAAAGTCTTTATACCTATCATTTGCTACAATTATTCTTAATTTAAAAATATCCTTATTTTAAAATACATAATTTTTCACAGCGATCGTTAAAACAACAATGGTTACGTGCAACTATTTGTGAAAATATCCGGTTATAGTGAAGTTTCGCAGTAAAGTTTTGCGGCATGTCGCGTCTTTCATTTAAATACTTTTCGTTCCCGTCACCGAAACTGTACACTTGCGCCATAGTCTTACATAAATCAGATACGCGTAAGAAGAAAGTAGTTAATCTTATTTTCTAAAGTTTCGCTTCGGGCCGCGTTGCATCGCAATAACTACGTTAATTACAAAAAAGGCGAATACGTTACCTTTTAAGAGAACCCGACTCTTCTCAGACATGTCGGGTAAATTATAGCCCGACAAGACGTCCGTTCGATCACAAGCGACTTTATTATCGCTCATAGCGTGTTTTACCTCATTTTTATGCCAGATATATCCAGCGACAGAATCGTGAAATGCATTTATTGAGCTGCTAGAATTCTTGTCTATAAAAGTGACAAATAATTGGATGTGATTTCCAATCCAAGCGCTAGTACCCTTACGTCAGTTCGGATGTTGCTACCAATTTAAGTACATAGTAGTGCGTAGGAATATTCTAAAAGTGTTATACTTGCACACGAATATTTTAAACGTTGTATGTATTCTCATGATTGTCGCGATCAGGAAAAAATTTAACAAATACTTTATGCCACTCAATGAACCTATTGCGCTTTATTGATAAATGTGATCTATCGTCTATTTATACGAATTGCATCATAATACCATTCCTAGACTACACATGACTAGTATAAAGTATCATCGTTGAGCATTCTACGTGCACGACATTACGATAGCCAACTTAGCCTTGACATTACGTCCGTTTCGCTAACATGTTATGAAGTTACGCGTATGTTTGGTACAAACATTTTTCGCAATCAATTTTGATTCATGTGTACTTATTATAAAGTCCTATAGTGGCATGACAATATATTTTTCTTAATTTAAACAGAGTGCTGAGAGTTTTTTTCGACGATTTTTACTCTTGTCTACCACAGCCCGAATAGTGTTGATTAAGTGTATGTTTTATACATATAATATTATACCATAATAAATTTGACCTGCATGAAGATAATTACTGTTTATCGCCGGACGAATATATTACACATATATTCTATAATCCATTGTTTGTAATAAAGAGTCCTCAATAGACTTTTCATCGTCATCGAACATTGACCTCGATCGTAAGCGACTGGAATATTAAAAGGATTCTTTCATTAAAAACGACCTTGCGGACAATCCGGCTGATAAACATTATCCAATTATCTTTTCATGTCACCAACAGACTTGTTCTATCGTTGACGTGTAACGAATACGTATTAGGTTTTTAAATATCGAACAAAATAGAACTAGTACCTGCCAGTATAATATAATATAAAGGATTTTTGCTTTTAACGAGCATACATACATATAACAAGTTTGTAATCGAGAGAGTAAATATTTATCAATTTAGGAGATTCGAAGTTTTATTCCTTTGAATCTGAATCAACCCAAAATTGAGCATAACCTACCAGAAGTAAGAATCACATTATAATGACAAAAAGTGTTCATCGTCCGTCTTTTATCACACGGCGATGGAACAAACTGGTAATCCAATATGACCGTAAGTACAATTAATGTTATCTACTTACTGCAGTTAACTTCATACGTGAGATTGCATATCTTGCTGTTTATAATCCGTGGTACAAGGTTAATGTAGTTCGTGGACAAAATTAAGTAGGCTTATATAGGTTACGCTCACAGTTACCTATTGTAATAATAATAATAAAATCATTAAAATCATATCTTTGATTATCCTCCAACCGCCAATTCTACAACCATCTGACTGCTAAACAAGGCTGACTTTGCGTCATGGTAATCAGATAGCAGATGAAATACAAACGCATATTTCTAAAATATGTTCATTGTTATGTAGACAATGTGGTATTCAGATTCAGAAGAACTACTTCTAGACGTAACGCAACTAATCTTGGGCGAGAATGTACGTCTTGGCAGTAAGATTTGCTTCGATGACGCGTTGAAAATATTATCAAGCAACCGAACACAGTCCTCATCGCCGAAATGATAAACCACCCTATTTTTTTGAATATAAGAAGCCCGGAAAACAACACGGGAACACATTTGCGAGCACGTATTCGGTTCATTCGTGACAACAAACACAATTTTCTACCACGTTCGCGTTACTCTAGAATCAAATAGGCAAATATTGATAAAAGCAAAGCCGATCGACTTGGCAGATGTCGCAACGATGGAACGCACCCTCCATATAATTTAATGTCGAAAAGGGGAATGACAATAGCTATCGATTCTTTCTAGCCCCGGGGAAATCGGCTCTTCATCACATTTTTACACTATCATCGGGGAACAACAGTTTATTATGATCAATGCTCGACAATTTTACAGTTCAGTTAAACTTTCATCCTTGATAAAAACACGACTTAGGAAACTGCCTATTTATCATCAGGTTCTTGTTAAAATTTTCGTTTAATTTAAGAACCGCTTGTATTAATTCCGCTAACACGAATTAAAATTATTTCGCAAGCTGCGATCCTTTTCAAGCAAAAACTCTAATTACAGACCAAATGAGATTTCGAAATGAAATCTCGGCTCTTCGTGACGGATTGTCTTTTGAATAATTTGCGTTTCTGGAATTGTATGGTCGCTGGTTGCATCAATATATTGAAAGCGACCATTTCAATTTTTAGAAAAAAACAACGCGTCTGTGCTTCACATCTAATGGGGCGGATAATATATAACAATAACTGCATTCAGCCTTTCTGATTCTGACACTAATAAATTATACAGTCTTAACAGAAAGCGGGTGCACATATCTATGAGCGACAACGGCCACTTATGACTTCCTATAGTTGCTAGTTTGGTTCTTTTCCCATGCGATAAAGCATTTTTAGAACCCGTAGCTTATCGCCTCTCTCATTGTTTGCAATCCCGCCATAGTTCTAATTCTATAGCGGAAACCGAATCCGATTCTCATGGAATTGACGTTGAATAATTAATGGTCTTGGGGTAAACGTTCCTAATGTTCCCGTCTGACTGATTGTTGTGGAGGAATCCGTTCGGTGACGAAATGAACATCTTGTTATCGCTAATTTAATCAACCGAACCTTTGGAACCCTTAGGCTATTTTGTTTCAGCGGCATGACGGGTCTGATTTCTAATGAATGGGACTTTAATGATTAATCGTAATTGTTTATTTTTGTAGGAAAACCTTTCTGTTTGAAACATATCAGAAATTTATCATAAAGTGTCATATTAATAAGCATTTTTCATATTTTGTACTAAATGAATAGCACGACTGATGAAAATGAGCATACCCTATTTCAAAAATGTTTGATTTTTCTGTACAATTCTCAAATTCAAGTTTCCCAACGATTTTCCGTAACGAGTTACCGGACTTTTAATATTCCCCAAAGTCTACATTGAAACGCTCAGATCCCGAGTGAGAAATAATCAAGAGGTACTTCTTCAAATTTTTCATTCAGCTCAGTGGGCCACCGGAGTCCCTCGGGTTTACTTTTACTTAACGAAACCTTATTTAAAATAAACAGGGCGGTGTAAACGGGAGACGTGCCTCAAATTCTGAACGTTTCCATAACGCTTTATTATTTTCACTGGTAATATCAGCTTTCGACGTAAAACGTTTCGTTTCGAGGACCACTATTAGTGAATGAGAGGACCATTGGATATATTTAGCCCCGATATATTGCATTGAAACGCATGCAACTGCCTAATTGTCAGTTATGTTTATATTCATTGTAAGTTTATGATCGAATTTTTAATTTTTATTGCATTTGCTTTTACTATCGTTGTTACCTGGAATCATAAATATAGTTCTTTTTTCTACAATCTACCATCTTCAAGCGACTGTAGAACGTTTATATTAAAGTAAACCAATCCGGTTGAGACTTTTACGACTTAACACAGTTGCAATTTGTAATCTCACAAGCACTTACTACTGCGATACTGTATAAATTACTGTGTTGCAGTCAATTAGGCTTTGCTAGTTTTATGGTATTGACAATTACTTAATAAGTCTTGTTTATTCTAATACACTTTCTGTAATAAAATTGATAATTCGAATATAATGTACTTCATCAAAGTAAGTTTTATAACATACTCTTAAAAGTACCTCACTTATATTTAATTTGCGTTACCGTTTTGTATAGTTCATTAGTATTTCGCTGTTATGTCCCTTTCTCTAGTATCCTTTGTTGCGGGAGAGAAATTTATGGGTTATTTAATGTAAACCTCTGAAAACTCTTAATACTTAAAATGTAGTCCCGTTCCTTTTTATTATCCGACTAGTGATGTTACAAGTACTTGTTATATGAATAATTGCTATTTACTTTAACGATCACGATGCTTTAGTTTGTCAGTAACATTTCTAGCGATATCGTTTGCGAGAATCGGGTCGACTTCATTCATTCGTGCATTTCAAGTATTATTTTTATCAACATTGGACAAGATATACCATTCTACACCCACGTGGTCCATACCTGCATATCTCCACTGACCATAATCGCATGGACCGTTTCAACAGGGCGTTTCGCTTACCGTTCAACAATTTCGGGGATCAGATTAATTCGGTCGCCTCTTAACAATGTCCAAACACGAAAATTTAAGCAATAAACGACACCTACAACGGATCGCTGACCAAATAAGACTTTATTGCGATTATATTGACAAAGCCTTTGATTTTACGATCCACTCGCTCGTAATACAGACATTGTGATTGTGATCGTGTTGTTTATACAAAGGCATCGAATTCAATATTTAACGGACGAGATATAAAAGGTTTAATTGAAAATCGCACATTGCTTTTCCTTAAACTCGTTGGACGGGCGCAGAGATAAGATCGCCGGATCGTGAATTTTGTAACCCGTCGATAAATGACCCTCGCCACCGCCTACGGTAAACGACACGCGATCAACCGCTGCTATACAAATGGAGCTGAATACGAAGGACTTGTCAAGGAATGAATCGAAAAAACTGAAAGGACATCCAATAGACATGATGAGACCTTTTAGACTTTATCAAACAGAGAGGCTCTCGGTCGATCCTCACTTAAGATGTTATATTCTTTCAGCAATGGACTGCAGGCATTTTGTACTTGAAAGGCGTCTCCAGTTATTACTAATATAGATTATATTGTAGATGAAAATAAGAAATCATTATTATTACATTATATTATTTGAGCCTTTCCAACGTTAGCGGTTCGTGAATCTACCTGCGGTGAAACTGATTCTTAACAGAACGCAAGTGAATAAATTGTCTCGAATAATTAAATATTGAACAACTTCCTAACTCGATTCGTCACTTTTAGCACATTCAATTATACATTTACATATTAATATATGTAGTTTTCAATCAATTTAGCTTTTATTAATTCTATAACCTTATTTATTTTCTGACTACGGTTTATTCAGTGGATGTTTATTCCGTTTCTTTTTATCTTGTTCTAATTTTATCTCATTAATTTTTTATACTTCTTTAACGATTCAATTCTACTGTTATCGTCAACTAATTATGCTATAAATAATATTCTTTAAAAGTTCATAGCCAAAGCTATAGCTAGTAATTCTGTCTAATCAATACGATATATGTATGTAACATCGAAATCAACAATCAACATAATGAATAAAACGCCCGAATATTAAAATCTAAATGCTCTGTTTTATATATCTCTGTTTATATATTGCAGAAAAGTCATAAAAGAGAATTGATATGGGGATGTAAATTTTACGTCAGTCTATTACAGCCCCATATAACTGACAAGGCCTAACGAGACTCATGAAAAAGTTGGCCAATTTGTTGTCTTAGCCAAGTTTACGTGTTACGTTTGGGGGCAATATTTCTTCGCAGCAGATCTCCTTCGTTTTATTTCCTTTTTTTTTTGACGCGGGATCTAGAATTTATTCAAATCAGTTTTTCATTTCGATAAAATGAGTCGTGTCATGTTTAGAAGTTCTTAGGATACTCTGTTGAATTGTTTTGTTTTTCTTTCTTTAAATGATCCTCCATCTATCATAATACGAAGTGACTTAATCATTGTAAATAAACAAGTATCGAATACATAAAATGGGCATACACGCAAAAATCTTGTAAGCATGATATCATCGACAAATCGGTTGTATCATAAATATGATTATGGTTTCATTATTTTCGTTCCTTCAAATTGGTGATTTTTCGTGTATTAGATTGTTTCTGTCTTTCGACAGAACTAACGTTCAAGCACCAATTTTGTTTAGGCTAGGCTCATATCAAAGTCTTAGAACTCGCGTTCCACTCAGATGAAGTTATTGCAAGTTCCAATATTGCAAGTACTCGTACACCTGTTTTGACCACTGCCTATACTAAACGGTCTTTCCAAATGTTGCATTCGTAGATTTATAACTAAATTACCGTTTATTACGCTTTGATAGACTTATGAAACGACTGTACTCTGATGTTAGCCATGATTACTTTATGATGTAGTGGTACAGTCGATTTGTATCGATAATTTTGGTTTGTTGGTCTAAAAAGACATGTTTAGTGTAGCTCCATTGAATATCTACATTATGTAATTGTGTAAGGTCATTCCGATTGATTGAACAATATGCCGTCATCATTATTAGTACTATCAAATGAAGGGGTTCAGAAACAACTCAAACAACTGTTTTTTGTTGTTTTATATAAAGGTAGAGGTACGTATATAGAAATTAGTCATCAGTCTAAAGGAAGGTTTTGTGGTTATAGTCAAGTGTAAGTCATAAGACAACTCAGACCGAATTTGAATTTCTTGAGTAAACAGTGAAAATAATTAAGGGTTAAAGTTAAATTTATTTCGAAAAATAAACTAGTAATAAAAAATATTTTATTACAGTATTCGTTTAACCCTCTTTTGTGTTAGGAATGTCGCAGATATTACAAGTCGTATCGCAATCAACCGCATTGCAGCAATGTGGCTTACGCTCCAGCACTTCCAACAGACAGAACAGCTTTATTTTCAAATGTGACACGAAGCGTCCACTCGCTCTGAACTCGAACTGGGTGACAATATTTTAAAGTAAATGTATTTTAAGGAGGAAATACAGGTTTTAAGTTATCGGCATTCTGTTTGTCTGTTAGGATTCTTCTTTCAGTTTAAAACCACTTTAGAAATGAGATTGCAAAAAAACCCCTTTAGTGAATAGGTAGCGGTTATGTTCATGTTAGTATCAGATTAATAATAGTTGTTTCTTGTTATTAACCTTAGTTAAAGGAAACAGACTTAACCTTTTGGTTCGCGTCTTAACGTGCAAGACAAGTAATAGATGATTCGTTTGGATGCTTCAAATACGAGTGGATTCAAAGCATTTCTGTTTCTATCGAAGATCTTCGTTTGCAATAATCCAAATGTTCTGACCGTCGCTCTCCAGAAACGAAATTGAATTCTCAAACGAATCTACATTTCAAAGAGATCAATCAAATCATTTGATCAAATCAAATAAAACGTAATTGCAAGGCTTTTAATTCAAATTTTTTTTGTCGTCACACTTCCGTTTCCTGGTAATTTTTTTACTCCCTCTATTAAGTCCATTCATGAATTCGATTGAATTAACATCCTCCTACAGTGGATACTGTAAACTCGAATGGAGCAAAAACTGCTCTGACGCGTACCGAGGACATATATTGACATTAAACGACCTATCTTGGAATTATATTTCCTTACAAGACACGGTCTAACAAGACGTAATATACCTCCTGTTCACTCGAAGTTGACTTTGATGTTCGTGTATTGGTGAATCGAAACTATTTTATTCACACTAAAACTATCCATCGTACAAACTATATCTTTCTTTATCCTAATTAATTGATAATTAAATTTATTTTAAACGTCTTATGGTGTAATTGGTAGAAATATTTTCTTTATAACGTTGTATTTCTAATAAGACATGATATTCGAATTTAAGCCAGATTAAGGTGTAATAATAGGTATGGAGTAGCGATTGAAAGTTTAATTGGTACAATAAAATTATTATGTAATGAGTGTTATCGTTGTTAGAAATGTAATAACATTATCATCAATATTAGCATTTCAATGTACATATATGTGCTATGAGTACATATATAGTACAGTGTGTAGCCCTACTTAGCTCTCAGTCGCCGTATCAATCAAAGCGCGGTCGCCCGGCGCCCTAACAGCGCGCCGATAGCCGCAGTAATTGTCCACTGGAGCCTTATAATTGGCGCCTTTTTATTTAATAACACACCGAGCCCCGTAACGAGCTCTAACAGTGACAGTGAATATTAACAACCATTTAGCCGCGCGCTCGACTCGTACCTCGAGGTTACGAGCGACTTCGAATGCGCGGGAGAGACGTAAATTGTGAAAGTCACCAATAATTCGTGCGTAAATAAATCAATCATATTATCGTTTTGACGTACTTTATCACAAAATGGAACCGTCTAAGGCAGCTAACTGCGAACTGTGCTAGCGAACAGTAAGACAACTGCATATTTTAAAGTTTATAAACACTAAAACTTGTCCGCTTTTATACGACGACGCTTTTTGTGGTGATACGGCTTTTGTAGCTAAACCGTAAAAACCGATTAAAAGATAAATTGTGAACTTAATCCTTAAGATTTTTAGAAACTGAAATTTGGTTTATAACGTTTTTCTTACTAATATTATCAGAGTCACACGTGTGTAGATACATATCAAATTCTTTTGTGCGACATTGAGGAGATTTGTACGTGAACAGTTACACGAAACACAGTTAAATAACTCTGCGCGCTTTGTATACGTCAATCGGAATAGATAACAATAAATAGTTCTCACCGATGCAGAGACTCAAATAGCGGTCCTCTATTCTATTCAAACGGGCGACGTCGTTTCCGACTTAAACAAATTGCTATCGGCATCTCTCCATTCACCTAATATACTTGTTAAAATCACGACAGCACACCGTTCAATAAAACCTTAAACTCCGCAACGTAGGCGCACGGAGCGCGGTTTCGTGAAATATAAAATGTTCAGACGAATGCATTTCAGTACGTGTATATTAGTGTTTCCCTTCTTTATGATTCATTCTAATACTAATCCCTTTGAGGTGGTTTTCCCCGCGCCTGTGTTCTCGGAATAATGAACGTAATAATTTACGATGCACCCAAACCACACCTCTACGACATAAAAATGATATATTCCATTCCTATGTTCCTTTTTATATCCAACCATTCGGATTGCGTTTATAAGAATAAACATAATCTATTCGACTGTTGGAAAATTCCGTTATAACTCTTAATTTTTATACGTTTTGCTTTAATGTTCTTTGTTTTTCTTTCAAAACTTGTTTTTCTTTGTTTTTCTTTCTTTCTTGTCAAAGTATTTCGAACACTTGGAAATTTCCATATTAAACACAAATTAGCCTTATTTCCGATTGACGCTCTTTCTTAATAGATGATAATGACGATATGACTTTATATATACTGAATTCTGCCTTTTTACACCTTAATGCAATATTGGCATGATCGTCATACATTTTCAAAAATATTGGGCAAATCTACAATGCACCTACAATTGATACCCACGTAGGTTCACAGCATTACAAAAAAAACTGCCGAGCCCTTCAGGTGTAGGCGATTGAAAGCGGACTTTTACGCGAACGTTTTTACGACCACAACACGTTCTCAAAACGTGTCGAACGGGGCAGATGACATGTCATATTTTTTTTTAAACGCCAGAAACAAATCTCCGTTTGTGGCTGCGTTGTGTTAGGTGCCTCCGCATATCGTCACACGTTCGAAATTTAAAATATGTTATCACCGAAATGCCAATTGATAAAATTAATTATAATTATATCACCATTTGTGTTGAAACTTTGCCTATTCGGAATTTATAGAGTCGTTAATGATTTTTATATTTATTGACCTTTATCTTTGATCGTGTGTTTAAGCTGATTATTTGATAAGAATCTGATTTCTATTGACTTTGAAGATCCTAAGAATATTTATAAGAAAATGTGTGTTTGATTGTTTTTACGTGGGCTCAGGTCGCTCGGTAAAGCTCGAAGCAATCTTTTTTGTAGATAACGCATACGCAACTTCGAGTGCGAAGCGTTCGATATTCCACGTAGATAGCATCGCGCGTGCACGGCACGTCATAAATACAAGATGGACGGCGGTACAATGCGTGAATTTTACACCGCTTCCATTTTACGAGTGCCACTAAAACATTTGGGCTCTACAGTAAAATAGTCCGCCGCTTTTTTACGATACCTGGTCGCGAGGGCTCGTTTCCAAAGTGATTTGCGTCGTGCAGCCAGAAGAAACGGAACATCGAAGATAGTTCGCGTTATATCGCTTTCGGATTACTTTTACGATACACCGTCTCATTAAGAATGCGCAGCTTTTCCGTACCGATCGGAGCCATCAAATGGGAAACTTTCCGAAATTGTTACGTACGTGACCTAGAAGCTGAAGTTTTTGCGTTGGCCGTCTGGTTTGCCGGCCTAAAAGTCCCACTCAACTCTTACCGCTCGGCCACAGCTACTGGCGGTGCGACTTGCGGCGCCGCAAAATAAAAACAAATGTAAGACAACTTATGAAGCATGCCACAGCCGGTAGCCGTGGCCAAGCGTTTAGTGTTACCGTCGAACTTTCCATGCAATAGATAAAAAATATTCACGAAGTAATAAGATCGTTGGGAGATACTTCCGAATCAAACATACAACAAAAGCCTAACTTGCAGTACAATTATCTAAAATATATTCTTTGGTTCTACAAAGTCTTTTAAAAGAATATAATGGCCTTTGTAAAGATAAAAAAAGTAGGTACCTACATAAAGTGCTTCCGTTGAGCAACCAGAACGCCCGTTAGCAACTGAATAAAGTTCCACTCAATTGTGTTCGCTGAATGAAAATTGTTAAAAATATTTATATCGAAGTAAGTATGGATGTACAGAAGATATTGATACTGTCAAACGCAAATCGCAGTATCACGGAAGGCGGAAAGACGGGCTACAAATTGACCGTCTAGACGGACGAGAGGAAACAATTTCCAATAAATACTCTGAGCAGTGCTATTCCATGACTTAAATATCAGATCGCGGTAAATCACGAAATAAGAGATCTGAATTTAAGTTTCCATTTTCACGCCACGGTCTAAGATGAAATTCACAACTTACAGGCAAACATATATAAAAGCATACTAGATTGATAAAATGGAACGTAATCTTACAATACGTCGAAAATAAACTCGTAACAATGATAAAAACCGCTTTATTGCTAAGACGGGCTTAAGCAAACTAGATTATTTAATGTAAGTAACAGACGCACTATGTCGCATTGCAGAAGAAAGCTTATTTAGACTTACTATAACAATAGTTTCGCTAGAAAGTACTATATAAGTGAAACTATAGTTTGATTGTCAAAAACGGCATTTGACAAAGATAGGCTTGTAGTAACGGATGACAATGAAACTAATATTTCTTTAGGCAGTAAAATGTTACCAATATTATTTGCATTATAAACAATTGTTGCTCAAATTGTTATTCAGACGGGTAGCTCTGATCGAATGGCAGTATCGGTGGCAATAAACACGGCGACACGTTACAACGGTCGTGTCCAATGACAATAGTTTCAGATTGATGTCCAACGAGTGCGTCGCGTAGGCAGCGCATTCCGAACTGTGTGGGCCCAACATCTGGTAACATTCCACAAATATGTCGAAATTGTTCGGCACTTCCTCGAAACAGTTGAGACGTTTTTGTTTACGATTCGCAATGTACTGATCTCGGAGCTTAGTCATTTAGGTTTTTTGACACGATTCATGGTTATCGAACCAACAGTCAATGTTGATAACTTCGTCTTCATCTTCACTGGTGGTATTTGTATGAAATTAACGATTCGGTTTATGGGATTTGACATTACCGGTTTTTGGTGAACAATTACTTAAATTTAAATATGCATTGTAGTCAGTATAAACGATTGGCAACCTATATAAAATTCGCAGTTTAAACGAAATCTGATGCCTCCTCAAAGAACATCGAAATAAAAACCGAAACCCGAAGAGCCTACTCAAATAACTTGGACAATAAACTATAAAACGATATAGCGACAAAACGTTGAATCGAAGAGCTTTCTATTGAGCGTCTTATAAAATAAAGAATTCTTCTTTTATCGCGTCCCTCGCTCGATGCCTTAAATGTGGAAGAAAAAAGAAAAAAAGCAGCAGAAGCTTTGTCGAGAACACCGTGATCAAGGATAGCGAAAGACGCCGCGATGGCCGGAGATACGTTCGGGGCCGGGTCGCGACAATATTTACCCCATAATTATCACAATCCTTATTCGAGGACATAATGAGAAACAGATAACACATTGCAGGCCGTTTGTTATAAAATTTCCATAAGAGGACAGGCAAATAGATAAACAATAAAGAACAGATTTACTTTTATCACACGAATCAAACACGACACCAAAATGAGTATCAATTATATCAATCGGATTTACTGGTTTGAACGTAGGAAACTAGATGGTAAAAAACCCAATAGTCTCTTTGTATTGCTTTGAATGAATGCTTTTAGTGTACCGTGTGAAATCGAACTACACGTATCCAAAGTCAAATGACACGCAATCGATTCCCCCGAGAAATCATCTAAAGTAATGGCTCCATAACTTTTGTACCGCGACCTTGACGTTACATTACTGAGTTGTATTCGATCTGTAAATCGAATGCACGGAGTGAAACCAAGCAATCACATCATTCCTATTGTCACGTATTACTCTCAAGAGTATTCCCTTGGTAGTAATGGACACCGTTAGTTATAAGACATTTTAATACTGTTTTATCAGTAAAATTATTATTAATTTATTCAAAAATTCTAATATTTTATACTGTCCAAAACCACCTTACTGGCTTACATCAGTCAAATTAAACATTTCAGCAAATTTTTCTATGATCTCAATTTATTCGTCCTTCAAAAGTTCAAAACGGATGTAACTGTATCAGCATAACCGTTATCTACTATTCAGCAAGTCATGTAATAATTGTCTTGTTTTGCTAACTTTCTAATGCAGGTCATGTCGTGCAAATCCTGTTCATTGTGTTCCGAATGTATCTCATATTTATCTATGTTCTGATCTATATGTCTTTTATTTTTCAGGTAAGTCGTGACCTCGTCGTATTTTATCCTACGCTGTGTAAGTAACCAGGAAACGGGCTTAAGAGCTCTATAAACGGTACTTGTATATGAAAAACAGCATCCGGTTGCGATCTTCTTTTATTTGGTTCGAACTAAGCTGCAATTAAATTACAGTTATCGACCTGATCCAAGTTGCAAAGTACAAGCGGCTTATCGATCGGAACTTTTGTACGTTTCTTTCCTTATACATTTTCGAACTTAGTTAATGTGCTTACGTATTTACTATTATACATTATTCACTAGTACATTGTCCTATTCTGTTACCAGATTTAAAGATTTAGGGGTTGAGTATGGCAGATACAGCAAAAGTAATATGTATATTAAGTTTGACGTTATAATTTACAATACACCAATCAATCACGCTGTCGCTTACGTCTTTAACCAGTGTTCGTCCACGCGGGCTCACGTCACACTTAATTGCAGTAGATTGTTCTGACATATCGTTTTGACCGGCTCCGGCTCGTGACACCATGCTATCTGTTACCGTCACCAGTCTAACCTGACCCTCTTCATCGCAACGATCTATAATCTTTCAAGGCACGCACAGGAAGTCAATTCTCCGTTCGGAGCTCTCAATTGATGGTCGGTCGGCGCTGAATTACATAAATAATGACTGCAAAGTTTCAAGGTCGATGTGTTTTCGCTTTACTAAAATTAACGCTCCAACTCGTGCGTCTTGTTAGCTCGGCATAGATAGAGTTTGTTGTCTTCTAAAAATGTTTAAAACATCATTTTAAACGAGGATATGATCTCATAGAATTTGAAAATACCACTGCAACCGAATACCGAGACGTAATTATGACAAGGATAATAAAGTCATGTAGATTTCGAAAGTCAGTTTAAGTTTCTAAAGATTTCTTTATCAAACAAATTACTGATAATGTGGACAAATGTTTTTGTCGGACTTAAAGGAAATTCTGTCCCTAGTCTGTTGGAATGCCAATGGAACATGGAAATCTCTCGCCGGATACCATCACTTTAATTGCTAGGTGAATGAACTTTCTGCTTGCGAAATTTCTGTGAGAGTTCAATAGCAATAGAAGAGAGTGCAATAGCAGATCTTTTCGAAATTAGCATACAAGATAAAAATAAAATAACACCGCTAAAGGGGATCTTCATAAAGTTTACTACGTCAGAATTTATACTTACAAATTATTGGGAGTATGGATATAATGGTCAATACGTTTAATTTAAAATAACGGATTTCAATGAGACGGAGAATCGATATTAAAGAAGAAATAATTAAAACAGGTGAATGTGAAGATCTTATACATTTAAACATTTAACTAGCCCAGCTTGAAAGAGCTTAATCTGAAATCTTACCTAGATGCAATACATCGTGAAGAATGTTATGGACGTACGAACGTACGTGTGACAGTATGAATAGAGCTTATGAGGATTTCGAAGAGGGTAGCTGGATCATACACGTGGCGAGTTCGTCTAGACGGGCGTCGTCTCCCGTACGTGACCGATCGTTTTATATCTGCACGTTCTTTGATAAACAAGTTTTTGGTTTAGCGAATGAGGCAAAGTGGAATATTGATAAATTGATGCATTTTTCATAATTATTATATCAAGCTCTTAAACCAATAAAAATAGCTAGGCACTAGCATTAATTTGCATTTTTTATTAATTTCATAGTCGCCTTGAGGTTTATGCACACGTTCAACTTTTGATATAAGTTTTCGTTATCAATTTGTTTGCTCAAGTTTAGGTTGGGCAGTCTTAACGCATCTTAGATAAATTTGTGGAAAATTTTAAGGGGTGGACGTCTCTTTTTTGTTTATTAGTTTATTTCTTTATGATTATTCTCTTTTTTCGTTATTGCAAATGATATGTAATCTAAAAAACCGTAGGTTACTTTTTATCTATGCAACAGATAACTCCTTTTTCAAGACTACCATCAGCTTTAGACGAAATTATTCCGTGATCAGTCAGGACAAAGCTTAACACTCCGGAGCCAGGGACATCAATTATATTGGAGCCTCGCGTTAGACTGGTAGATAATGATGTATTGCTACCTGTTTCGATTTATACAGCGATCGATGACACCTTCACATCCAACTATAGATTTATAGGAAAGTTTATTGTAACATCGCGTTGACGTAATTCTAAATTTATGTAAGTAAATCTAATATTCAAGTAAAATATCGTTTTGAACGATCATCTGGTATTATTCGACTTAATCAAATATTGAATATTTAATTATAATCAATCATTGCTTTACATTAATTCTTCTTCATAATATTGTTTATGCTTTTTGGATCAGTAATATTTAAATTTATCTTCAGCGTCGTTCCGTGACCACACATTGGTATGAAGAATTTTCAATTAACACTCTTTATTAGCGTTTAAGCGGTATCACGTACATATTGCATGTGCTAAATTATTTGCATCCTCCAATTCTTTCCTCCGCATAACTACATGGTGGTAATTTGTCCTGGTATGAATGTAACAGTTCTGTGTTGCGTTTCGATTCGCGTACGATGTTCATGTGAAACCGTATGACAAGGTAATAGAGACGATATTTGCATATCACCCGTGCTCGCAAGCATCTGTAAGTTGGTCGCATGTAACGGTACACAGAAACGAGTGTGGAGTGCATGATGCACGATTTGTCGCACCTTTATCTTCGCATTTATCGCGAGATAAATGAAAACAGTTGAAAAAGCTTTTGAAAAACACGAAGTGATCACTCTTGTGGTTCGAGTGAAGGAAATGTTTGTTTAAATTTCACCTTCATTTATAAACTTTTTTTGTTTAATGTAAATATGCTTGAACTCTCCAGCCTGGGTTTGCTTCTGGAATATCTTGCAATAACTCAGAACACACACGCGCGCGCACACCCACACAAACACATATGCACCGTAGTTACGCATAAATTAGTTTATTTTATTAGTAACATTCATACCCCTAAAAATGAATTTAATGTTCATTTTTATGAATGACATGAAATGCAAGGTGTAATGGATAGTATCGATTTAAAAAAAATGCATACTTATGTCTCATCTATAAATAATTATGAACTAAAAATCTTAAAATGTTCAAACAGATGTTTATATCAACGAAGCGCTATAGTAGCTCGTAACCAGTTAGTCATATAACTTAATAACAATATTATATATGTATGTGAAAAAAGTTATAC
>DWQT01000128.1:0-29597 GCA_018244895.1 Myscelus amystis hages | reverse complement strand
TCATCACACAAATGTTTGTTCTGGGTGGGAATCGAACCCACGACCTCCGGTTTCACAGTCGGGGTCTCTAACCGCTCAACCACGAGGCCAGTCAAATTTCATAGCGGCCGTTGCATAGATGCTATAATTTCAATTTGTATATATAGGTACTCCATTTATTTTAGCCCTCACTACTCAATCGTATAATGTTTTAAGTGTGTTCATGTAAATTAAGTTAGTAGAATTGTGCATGAATATAAATATCCACACTTCTCGTACATAATATGTACGTATGTACAATTGTATCTATATGAAATTGCACTGAGAGATTTATCTATCACATCTAAATAAAATAGACGTATCTGTCTGTGATTTCAAAATAACCATGTTTTCTAAGTGCTTATACTTATTTACGTGATACTAGAACACAAACTTTTTAAAAACTGCCTGTCTGTCTTTCTGTTTGTCCGGTCTAATCTCGACAACGGCTACACATATTTTAATGGGACTTTTACTAGAAGATAGATGAAGTTGTAGGACAAGTTATAGGGATCGACATCTACATGCATAAACACCCTTGGGCACAGCTAGTAACTAATAAAATTAATTCTGACTACCCACTTTCAACCACAAAACATGAAACTGACCTGTAAATCCGCTTTGCAGTCTTCGAAAGCCCTATCCTTGTGAGTGTCTGATATCTCCAGCGCCCAGTACATCTGCACGTACTTGAAGATCAGGATCCCGCCGGCCAGCTCCGCCCAGGTCTTCAGAACGGCCTTGCGGATATCGCCTTTGCCTGATAATGAATCGAACATATAAAACATTAGCTGACCCGGCAAACGTTTCTTTGCTATATATAATAAATTATAAGTAACACCCCCGCGACCCCCCTTACAGGTGGGATTTCGTAAAATCCGTTCTTAGCTGACCTCTACTCGCCGAAAGGAATATTCCTACCAAATTTCAAGTGTCTAGGTGTTCTGGTTGCAGAGATATCGTGATGAGTCAATATATCAGAGTCAATATACCAGACCGCAGGCTCCGGCAAAATATAGAGCGTATTATTAATTCCCGGAATTGGCGAAAAAACTATTTCCATACTCTACAGAGATAGAGCTTCACATCTATTAGCATAGCGTGACTTTAGCAGAATTACGCCGTTATTGTGCTGCGTTCAGCTACAACTGCTCTCATGCATTCATACTCGTAATTTAATTGCGGTCTTGCATAATGTTAGGTACTCAACAATGTAACATTCGTTGTCAGATGAATAAATAATAATGGGAAACATGGTATTATTTCAAACGTCGCCCTGTTTATACTCTACCATTTCATGTTCGGTAGATGTGGCGGCTTTGTGGTTTCTGGCTGAGACTGCGAGTGGCTCATAGCTAATTGCCCTTATATTTATTCACGGGCATATTAACAAAGCTGTTTTTCATCTACTCTACATTAGCGCGCTGAATATTCTAGCCTACCTTCAATCGCAGCAAGAACTCAATATGAAATAAATAATTTACAAACTTTTACCCAACCACAAGCGTCCCTGCATATTTTTGCGGGTGTATACCTAATTGAAACGTTTTTAACAATAGATTTTTGCATATTAACGCCTTTCAATTCGTATAATTATTAACAACTGATTGCTCTTATTTCTGTAAACCAAATAAAGTCATTGAGTGAAGAACCTTCCTGTAAAGCCTTTTGGTTATAATTTTCCATTTCAAGAAGTTTTCTAAGGAAAAGTAATCTTAAACAACAAAAAGCGCCATCTAAATCGGTATTATAAATGTAAGGGCAACGCTGTCGATATTGTACACTTCCACCGCTGTATTGAGAACCAGTGAATTGAGTCTAATGAAAATTAACATGGAAAATTTATAGGGTGGGTGACGTGTTGTGGCTGTTTAAGATCATTTTCAGTCTATTTATTTTTTATCACTAACACACATTCCCGCGAATAGTGCTTTCGTGGCGCAAGAAAGCGGAAAATCTGTGTTGTGTGTGCGAAAATTTAAAATCGGATTTAAGAGGTCGAATTAAGGCGTCGCTCGTTTTTTATATAGCCCGACGAAACGAAGGGGTAAGGACTAAAATCTTTTAAGATGATACTTAGTTTTACGGTAAACGTTTATTATATTTTCAAAATTAGCGTATGCTATAAAGTATGTACAATGGTTTGTGAGGTGTGTGAAGACACATTACGAAAGCACATAGTAGAACCAACATTGAGATTGCAGGACGATGTCACAAAGGGAACGCATGATACAGTTTAACGTGCATCGCAATGAGATGTGCCGGCCGCGCTCCGGCCACAGAGTAGCTATTTATCACTTCGAGCGGGACCACGTGCAGCGGCTGACAAATTGTTTTGATTTAGCCCTACTCGCCCACTAACGGTCAATTACAGTAATAGGTCCACATGACGCAGTGCACTGGGAATAAAATGGGTAACCAGCAATGTGACGATCGCGGGAGCATTTTATATCGCGAAAGGATTTCGTATAACAAGGTTATATTTTTTAAATCTCGCCATTTTGTATTGCCCTAAGCTAGGGTAATTTTAATAAATTTATTGTCAAACTGCACCAATGGATGTCGACACTAAAATCAGTATGCTTGTTTCCTCTGTACACTTTGTAAATTAATTGAACTAAAAAATCTTTTACCGTCCCCAGCTCGTAGTGGAACGCAAACGTAACTTATATATTTGTAATAAAATCAGTCAAAAAACAACTTTTTAATTCAATCATATTGAACGATATTACCGATGATACCAGGCTTCCCTTAGTATCTATTAGTAGCATGTTATTAAAAATGATTGATGAATACTAAGTAGCTCCTTTTGCCCGATTGTACAACGCAATACCGTTTTTAATTTACGGAGCGCATAAATAGACGCGACAGACGAGTCATATCAGACGGTAGGCGAATAAAATTTATTGAATAAATAAGATGCTTATTTCCTTTAAGTCCCGATATTTAAAAGGCGAAGCTTCAATTGAGCTAACGCTCAATAAGAAAGTATAGCTGAAATCAACACATTCATATTCAAAACGACGTTGAACATTAAATTAAATCGGTTCATTGCTTCCTCACTTCATTTCTTACAAAATCTACAAAGCTGTGCTATCTGGTAACAATAATAGGTCACAGAACCTTATGACACACAGCCACGTGTTTTCTATCAAGGAATAGCCTGAACTAGGGTAACGAAACAGCTGACACATGCATAGATAACTTAACATTCAAACAGAGACATCACGTATTTCTGTTTCCCAAATAGAATAGAAATTAAAGGAAATATTATTTATTATTAAATTAAATTAAATATTATTAAAATACGGGCATTAGCGATATTTAAACTCTATTAGGCTTCATTTGCTTCAACAGTGAAGGGCGATGTGAAAGCTTTTAATCCCTAGAACGTGCTTTTAGAAGTATTGTCTATCTCTATTTATTTTTGGTTCTTAATTGTTTAACGTTTAAGTAAAATACAAGCCGCGAATGTCAGTGGTGAAAACATATCAACACACCATAGGTATACAAATCCAGCGACTATAATTATATAAATAAAGTTGAAAATTTTCCGTGGGAAATGTCAAATATTCGCCTAGATGCGAGTAGCAGCCGCATTTTCTGTTATGATTTTTGTACATAGTTTTTAGTGTCTCGATACCACAAATACCAATTTTCTATCAGTCTCAAACTTTAAAATTAAACTGGCGGGCGAACCAAGGCACTAAAAGCTTAAAAGCTGTAATAATTTACTTACAGCTCGTAGCACATGTCCGGCTGCTGTGTCGCTACGAAAGGAGCTCTTTCAGTGCCATTGGTTACTGGTGGGTCGCTGTCTCCTCACGTTTGCTTGCTTGTAAAGTCGATAAAGCTTCACCTGTCCTTTTTTAATTGGCCGTACTCAGAAGTGCAGAAAGGAGGGAGACAATGTACACAAAAAATGTACAGATAGACAGATTTAAACAGTTATAAAATATAAAACGGATATAATTGCAAGATATACGAGTGTATGTATACCATATTTAAACATGTAGGGTGTATATATTACATGTAAATCAATATATGAGATTGCTCGCATATTTATTATTAGCTTTAATGGGATAGGATTTGCGATTATGGATAACTCAATCAGGCATCAGGATATCTTTGTATTCTACACTGGAAATTGTACGTAACTATTATGACTGATGACCTGTGATAACTTTTATATTGTGACATTAAAAGGCAAAATCTCCGGTCGATGTCTAACGCGATAAGCTCGCCAATATTAGTTTATCCATGAGGGAAAAACGCATTAACCTTCGATGGAAAATACGTTTGACGTTATTAAGAAGGGGTACAGTTTTATACGGTTGGCTGCATCTCGGCGCGTAATATTGAAAATTATTGAGAGGGAAAATTGAGAGCCACATCGCTCATCCGACACTCAACGTCCCCTTTCTGTCGGCTTGATTTTATATCTACGAATATTTAGCCTTCCGTGTGGGGTTTAGCAATTTGGACAAGACTACTTGAAAGATATTTTGTTTATCTCTTACTTTCTCGTGTACCATGTTTTTTTCTTTTAAACATTTTATTTTTCAATTTCATACCATAACAATTCAATGAATATTTGTGCTTGTATTGTTTTTTGAAATGGACGCGCATACGTGAAATAGTCAATTTAGTCTTAGCTTGAAAATCCCCAGGTTACATTGGCCAGGAAGCGTAAAATTCTCATACTAATTATTGCCATTACAATACTGTAGGTTTTTTAACCGTTTTCATTAGTGCGTTTTAAAGAGGTCATTGGAGCTCTCTAAGAGCCGTAAACCTAGTTGCCTACAGTAGTGCATTACGAAAGGCTCGCTCACATTTGTGGGTTTGTCTAAAACTACTTTCACGGAGGCTTTCTCGTTCTATTCGCTGGGATTGAACCCTGACATTTGCAGGCGAAAGTTACACTCGGGTTCAAGCCAGATATCCGGATATAGTAATTTGTAATGTAACGTGCACTATTATTTAAATGGATTCGCGTTCGTTGTATAAAAGTGAAAACGGATGGATATTACGACAATAAATTCTAATATTACGACCGATGCAGTATAGTATCGTATACCGACCTCTATATCATATACATATATCTATATGAATACAATTTAAGTCAAAGAACGGTTGCGGGGATGCTGTTTAAATAATGTATTTTAATAAAAAATAGGACTTTTTTTATAAAATAAGGATTTGGCGTTTTGTTAGGTATTACATACAATCTTTGATCGTGTTTTACTTATAAATGCGTTTAGTTTTTTAGCTGCCGTTACGCCAAGCTTTCGGTGGTCGACTCGTTTTCCCTAACATGAAAAAAGCAATGAAATAAAATATTTTTAAATGTAACATTCTGAATGTAAGCATAAACTATATATGTATGTATATAGTTTATATAGAAAAGAATCAGTCAACGTAAAATGAACGTTTTTCATACAACATTTTCTTTGTACAAAGTCATACAAAAGAAACAATATACATATTATGTAGTTGTATTAGAATCCTAGTCATTTGTCACTCTTGCGTTATATTCGGAAGCATTTGTAGTATAGAATTAATTTATCGCCCTTTTTTGAAAATTAAAAAGGGAACAATATTTTATACAATTATAAAGGTCACAACGGTAAGCGCATAGACATCTACGTTCATGTTTCGTCGATATCGAATAGTGTACAGAAATAGGGCTACTCGAAAACAAATCAATAAATATTGTAACAGAACCTTAGGTTCGTGTCACACTCACATCCTATGCTATGAGGTACTCGTATATTGTTGTATTATTAAGTTTGTATTCTATATCGTTACCAGCTTTTGCAATCATGGTGATGATTATTATTCTGTAATTATACTTACGAAGCTTCCTCGAATGTTGAAGCATTATTTGAAACCTCCAGTATGCTGTTATAACGGCTACTTTCAAAATTGAACAAAACACACGATTCAGTTTCAGAAAACAACATTTTTGATGTTTCATCATCAAAGTATGAAGAATCGTGCCAGCTTCGATAAATAACTAAAGATATTCATCAGCTGCTCTATAAAACTTTCATCTGTTCTACATTCATTACAAAAGTATACCTATAGGATAGCGCGGGCTTACGGAGATTCTAAAATTATGCATTTTATTATATTTAGCGTTGCGAATGATTTAAGGATGTAAAGCATAAAAACGAACCGATTGCTCGCCGATGCTACGCGATAAAGCAGCGCACTTAATGATAGGCCGGTTTGTAATGTGATCGCGAATCGCAAGGAGAAGCTAGTGGTAAAACAAAAATTGTTTTAATAAAGCCCGCCAACGCTTCGCTTGCGCCTCTGCTACAGAGAACACGAGCGTGGAAAACAAGTGTTCGAGGAAAAATGTAGATGTTCCAATAGCCTGCATTTTTCCAACGATGTCGACTTTAAAATATTAAAGTATTATAGGGCGGTATCTGTTATATGTTACAGTTACCTTGGATATTAATCGATACAATGTACGATATTAAAGCTGGCGCTGTATGTAACGAAATTAGTCGCAGTTGACCACAAACCTCTGAAGACGAACGTTTGTGTTCAAATTAACCTTTAAAAACAATATATGTATATATTAATCTTAAAAGTCAATTCACAATTTGATCTAGTATTAGTGAGGTGCACAGGAATTTCGGGACGGCAAAGTCTTTAAGCTTGTTACTAGTCACACAAGCTTGTCATTCCACCTTAGTCCTTTATCTCCTTTAGTCCTCGGAAGCGGCGACACGCATCACGCATCCGGATGAAATTAATGGTTCACGCGACGCTGGTTACTTTCGACAATGGATGGTTGTAATGGCCTCTTCATTTTGTAGTTTTATTTCAAAATTGTTTCACTTTTGAATAATTTTTGATTTTCTTTCGTACAGTAAATAAAATGTTGCCACCGGACATCGAAGTGGTCGATAGCGATGTCGCTGACCTATATAAACTGAGCTTTGAATTCGTACAAAAACGCATACTTATGTGGTGTAGAATACTAGAGAACCAACAACGGCAAAACGAAGCACAAGGTAGTAATAATACATGTTATAGTCACCGGGGCTGTGTTCGCTAACTGTCCACCAAGCATGGTAATCTCTGGTGGTGCTACTCGAGCATTTGAATTATAAATAATTGCATTTACCTTGTTATTCTTATTCATGCAACATTTCATTGGTTTGTGAAATAGCATAGTATCCCCAGAGATTGTGAATCATCAACATTTGCGCAAAAAACGATTGTTAGGCCTCAGCCATTCTACAATGATTTGACTGAATAATTCCACTGATATTATCACGGGTTAGACCATTGGGTTCGATGAACAACAATGATATCATCGTAATTAACTGTCATAACATTGCTTTTCTGGCTTCTATCTGTTGTGTACGTTACTAAAATTGTTTATGTGTTGTGTGTATGGACCATGCATTCTTATATGTAGTATCATTGTGTCAGTTGCATAGATCAGGGGTAGTGCTTGCAATTTCGTGGTTGATGGACGAGAAGAATGGACTGAGAATTGAAGAATTCCGATTTAACTATCCAACTTTTAAAATAGTAGGTCGGATCCTCAAAAGCTACTTCTAATTAAGATGGTTATAGATTAATATTTCTTGTGTACAAGGAACACAGAGATGATTAATTATAACTATGAGGAGTTAATTATATTTGTGACTAAGTGTACATATAAATGTAAAATGAGAAAAGAATATTTGAATCTTAAAACAAACAGTAAGAACGCGTTGAAATCTTTCCTTCCACGAACAAGTAGCCGCGAACATAGTATTTTCCTCTAATGCCTAGCGTGTAACGAATATTTGCGAATGATTTAATAAAACGTGTGAAAATGTGCATTAACTATTATGAAATTGATTACTTAAAAAAATCCCAATTAATAGGTTTGCATTAGTGACGATACACAATTATGTGTCATCAATAAAGCAGGCTTTCGTTTATACGTTCGGATATCGTAGTCTTCGCCGGCGTTAGGTATTAAGAGGCGAATTGTTGGCTTTGAATGTTCTAATAATACCATGACAGTGACTATTAACATATCATTTCCAATTAGTCACCCATTGGAATAATCACCATTTCTCTTATTGCATTTATCACCTCCGCTTAATATATATTACATGTAACTGATTGTAAAATTTGCTCCGGTTGTTTGTTGTGTTGTGTATAATATGACAACATTGATAACGATATGATTATTATCTTTTCTGATATTCTATGGGATATTTCAAAGCGGAGATCTTTCTGAATGTATGTATCTTAAACATCCTAGTATTGTAAAGCTAAATTTGTAGAATACAAGTTATTATAATAAAACCGTGCATAATCTAGAGAACGAATAATGTCGTATTACACAAGCTAGGGATATATATGTATAGTTTATTTTACAAAACTTCTACATTTCGAAAGATTATGTGAAACCAAAAATACCAACGTGATATACCAACTGTAGTTAAATTACCATAAAACTACGACTTGCTTGATTTTGTAAAGACTATCTACATTTTTTTCATCTTATACGACTAAGTAGACATAATCTGGAGCAAAATTTTATATTCATCGTAAATGGAACACTGAAACGTTTTTTTACATATATTCCGATATCTTAGAATAAAATGCAGCAACTTGTGTGTGTTGTATATTATAAGGTTTTGATGTACATATATGTTCAGTGTTCAATTGACGCTGTGGCTCACATTGGCGATCATCATGTGTTAAACCATCATCGGCTGTGGTTTCGCGTGTCGCCTGCGCTGTTGTACAGCTGAGGGGCTTGTTACAGAGCAACAACAGGGTGAAGGGGCAAGCGGATCTTCTACCAAAGCCGCCGCGCCGTGCAAGGTCTGTGGGGACAAGGCCTCGGGCTATCACTACGGCGTGACCTCCTGCGAGGGTTGTAAGGTGATATAATTGTCATCTACTTTTTATTCAAACGCGCTCAGAAACGCTTAATTTCTGCCTAGCCCTATGGGAAATATGAAATGCTATGTTTTTTACTAGTCTTTGCTAAAGGTATGCTAAATGTTTGCTAAAGCTAAACGGTTGTAATGGTGAAAAATATATATATTCCTTCCTTCGTTCTTCAGTCATTACTTTTTTTGTAAACAGTATATACTTATCATCCATTTAATTGCATCGATTTATTAAAAATATTACAGTTCACAGTACCAACACTTGACTACCTTCTTGAGTTAAAATACTGTAATGTACAATTTTAAAACAATTCACACAAGGCTGAAACTTTTACAGAACTGGAACGTTTACCAGTTACTGGGTCATCGCAAACTACTTCTGAAACACATGTTCGCTCCCACAGTTCTGTTGTGCTAGAAATATAATTTCACCTAATCAATAAATCAATTGGCAATGAAACTTCATAAAGCGTACAATGTAGCTCATAGTTTTCACGGTCCTGCGAAAACGCTCTTTTAGAAATGACGAAGGTGGCCGAAAATTGCACCACTGTTACTGTTACACATTGACACATTAGCGGCGAGACAAAAAAATACGACGCAAAAAATTTAAAGACACTAAAATGCTATGGAATTATTTTATGTATGTATCCTTCGCAGGGATTCTTTCGCCGGAGCATTCAAAAACAGATCGAATACCGTTGCCTCCGCGACGGGAAGTGCGTGGTCATTCGGCTGAACCGGAACCGGTGTCAATTTTGCCGCTTCAAGAAGTGCCTGGCGGTCGGCATGAGTCGCGACTGTGAGTACCCAATCCTCAACCCAGCATCGATGACCGACGCATTCGTCTTTACCATACGCACATCTACTGTTGTCAATCCATACATCACAATAGATGACATTATTAAACTAAACGTAGGTAGACCTTACAGGAGTAGACAGGGCATTCGATTATATTATCATGAATACGCATAGATCTGATTTCATTTTATTTCGTCGTCTTTGAAACTGAGTTTTAAACGTAATTGACGCTGTTCCGCTGAATTGGATCAAGACGGTATAACGAGGCGTAATGAGTTGATGTCAGCGGTGACTTTAAGTGTTTTGAAGATATCGTAGCGAACGTAGCGGTATCCGCCCGCCCCTATCTAGGTATCGCAAGTTCGAGGGCATCTCAGCGTCCCTCGTTCGACCACACCTTCCACATCTGTACTACTTTAAGTCTTTGAACCCAATGTCTTCTTGTTAACATTATAATCTCTTATTAACCCCTTTCAATTTCTCGTTACAAATGATTCAGACCGTCTAAACTGTAGCTTCTGGGACCTGATCTTCACGATATAGTTTCCTACTATCATTTTCATGACAATTTTTCAAAATCACAACAGAACCCTAAGCGCCATTTCATTCCATTGTGTGTGTCTCGTGAACTTTCATAACGAACTGTCATTTCATCTATGTATAGATCATTCTCGATTGCGGAAATTTTTGTGAAACATTTCGATTTAATATGTTTATTGATATTTAGTGTTTCTATTAGTAGTAACAACGTTTATCTGATAACTCTCGACTCCTCCAGCGCACTCCGTACAATCTCAGCGTGTTACGCATTCAGCCGCTGGAGTCTGAGCAACGATATCGGTCATACAGATCGCAAGTAAGAGGCGTCACGTTTGGCCCGTTGTCGCACACGTATAAGCACTTCCATATCTCTCAGCTCGTCATTATTAAAAGCCGACACCGACATGAGACCGTTGCACCGCGCCGCACTCCTATTTTTCAATTGAGGAGTCGAGCCCTATCGAACGGTTGCAGCGAGCAGTTCGAATTTTGCTTCCTCTGTGTTCGTTCGCGTCTGTTTCCTAATGAGGCCGCGTTCCCCAGCCGTGAGGTACGGAAGGGTGCCGAAGCGTCCCCGGGAAGTGGTGAATGCGGAGAGCGCGCCGGACCTGGCGAGGAACCTGACCGTGCCCAACGCTGGCCCAATTCCCGCCATGGAGGAGGTGGACGCGGACATGCCACCGGCAGAAATTAATAAAGAGATGTCCAAGATGGTAATCGTGGCGCATCGCAACAATAACACCTATACTGACGAGCTTCGCCGCACGCTCCGCGTTCGCGCACTGGTGCTCAAAGTGGATGATTCTGACGAAGGTAGGTTTCATCCCCGGGAGAGGTCGATGAACACGAGCATACTAATCACTTGCCGAGGGAGAATACGTTACACTCTCGTTACACTATCGTCCTTTATCTGTCCGTGGCGGGATAGCATTAGTAAAAAATTTGGCTTTTATTCATGGAGGGTATCTTGGTGGCGCTGGTGGTCTTTATTTAATACCTTTTTTCTCACTCTCTTCTTATTGTCACTAAAATAATTCTTCCATTGTCCTCTTGTGGGGCTCTCTTATTCTGGAATCCTTGAAAAATAAATATTACTCAGCTATAATACTTTCTGTCTTTTATTTAATTATATTTTGTTAGAAGAGCTATTACAAGAAACGTTCAATTAACTACGCAGTTGTAATTTAATTTAACTAACATTTAATTTTACTGTATATGATTTATTAAACGAATATATTTAATATTATTGTAATAGAGCATTAATTTATTAACAACAACCTATGTACTCGTATATGAAAACGCTGCTCACGTGTAGTATTAACACCTGCATATCAATCCTAAACCTTAAACAATATACTTACCGCACGTTACTAACCCAGAAAACATCTCGTAAGTACGAGTATATCGCTTGTGAGAACGATACTCTAGATTTAACACTATTTCGATTAACTCTTTAAAATGTTTTCAACCCTGTTCTGCTTAACGGATGTTCAGATTTTAGCTCGAGAATCTGTCTTAATCATACTTCTATATTCTGTCTATGACGCGTGATGAGCACTACATTGTATGCTTGAAAATTTATACATAATTCCCAACTATCTGTATACATAATTCAAAAGATTCCCAATCCCAAGATTATTATTCATTACTATAACTATAACGTTTCCTATTACTATAACTACAATCCCAAGTTTCTAATTTGTTACTAAACTATTACAATATTGTTAGTACTCGTAAAACTTACAGGTGACATTCATATGAATACTTGTTTATGCGGAAGAGTGTAACATGTTCGTGTTTCCCATGTGCAGGCAGCAGCGGCGAGGAAGCCGGGCCGAGCTCCAGCGCCGGCTCCTCCAATGCTAACAAGGTGGTGGACATTGTGCCCCAAATCTGGTACAACATCTCGCTGCGGATCACTCCCGCGGTGCAGCAGGTGGTAGAGTTCGCTAAGCGCGTGCCGGGATTCCACTCTCTGCCGCAGGACGATCAGCTGATTTTGATCAAGGTTACTATCACCCCGACCCTGCATGCTATCATCGAAACGCGAAGTATCAAGGAAATAAAAATCGCTAACTTTTCTCACATGTGTGCTATGACATTTACTCAACATCGAACTAATCTAACACTAGGGACTTTTTAAATTTCATGCAATTTTTTATGTTGTTATAAAATTATTTAAGAACCAATCGGAGCCGCGCAATCTCTACTTTCCTAGCAGCAGCGATTCCTGTATGTACTGCGTGTGCGATTTGCAAGCGTTTGCTCTGCAATTTTAAAGGAATTTGTCATTATCGTATGAAGATCCAAGTGCGCGTGTTGTTTACAGTTAGGGTTTATCGAAGTGTGGATGACCAGGGTTGCGAAGCTGGCGACCCCTAACAGCATCATCTTCGACGACGGTACCGCCGTCAGCCAGTCTCAGCTGGCGGCTATATATGACGTAAGTACTCGTTTCGTACTTGCTCATTTAGTACTTGAACATCGCAGCCTTGTTATTCCATTGTGCCGGCTCTTTCGCACTTTACGATACCGGACAGGTGGATGGGAAGAAAATATTTTACTTTTATTTACATCCTCCATGTTTTATTATTACAGATATTCGAGAAATAAAGTACATTTGTGTGTAATGGTTAATTTGTTAGTCATAAAATTGAAAAGTTTATTTTCAAATATCTTATTATCCTTTACTTTAGAAGTATTCCTGTATAGCAAACTCGTAATAAATCTACTTGCATTTTGAAATAACTGTGAACAACGACATTATAATATTTTGCAATATAGGTATATCTCAACACAACACAATACAGTAGCACAATACAGTATATCTCAACATCTCAAGTACAAGGACAATTTGATATTCAATCTACGTGATTTGAATTTGAAAAGAACTAATGTTTCCCTACACCCTATCTTATTGTGTAGGTATAGGAATACACTGTGAATTGAGTTTTTCTGACGTACCACACCGTTTCAAGTAAACATCGTGTAAGATTGGAATCAAGGGTTTCATAACGCAACTAGATCATCAGGCCCATGACTGAATATAATAACGACCAAAGCATAGAGTTTGTAAAGTATATACCTACTTTGAACACGTGTACCGTATTAAACGGTCCAAAAAGAAGGTTTCATGTAAAGGTGTCCAAAAAGAAGGTTATATTTAAAATTCTTTAAAAATACATCACACTTGGTGTAATTGTATAATGGTTTCATATACGAGTACTTAAAATTTCACAGACAAAATAATTCTTTGCAAATCAATATTGCACGTAAACTTTTTTTAAGGCCCTAATCGCTAAACAGCAATACCGTCTGGTAGACCATACCTCACCTCACGCACACTTATTACACATCAACCACAAATACAAGAAACATTACATTAATATTCTGACATTTCATAATTGTACTCGATATAAATGATTGTTTCAATCAATCCAGTACCCGATCAATCGGTTGAATATTTCCTCATGCTGCGACAGGGCGCGTTCGCGGCGGGGATGCTGGCGTTCATGCGGTCCGTGGCGCAGGCGCAGCTGACGGAGAGCGAGACGGCCATGTTCACGGCCAGCCTGCTGCTGTGCGCGGCGCGCGGCGGGCTGGCCGACCGCGCGCGCATCGCCGGCATCAACGCGGCAGTCGTCGACTCGCTGCAGAACATCGTAAAGTTTCCTATCTGACCAGAACACCTTAATTACCTGAACGGGGCGAGGATAGCAATAATAATATCTTAGAACAATTCCACACACGGCTATCCGATTCCAAATTAGGCAATTTAATGCCCGTGCTATTGTAATCGAACAGCTGATAAACATACATACATATAGGTATACATGTGATGTAATACTTAATAGATATTATTATTACATCCAGACACTAACCACTCGACCACGAGGCCAGAATAAATGTGTAAAATCCTTTACAACGTCGTTACGTTTTAATCGTATACCAATCAGCTTAGATCATGCAGAATGTCGTCTGTCTTTGTTTTGTTGAATCTAATCTTTTCTATCATCATATCGTGTTTGAAGTTTGATGTGTCATGAAAGCATGAGGTAAGAAGATACTTGAGAAATCGAGAAATTGATAAAAATGATATAACCGGTACAGGTTCAGGAAGAGGGGTTGCATGAGATCTCCGGCCGCATGGAGGCATTCGCGGCGCTAACGCAGCACGTGCGCGCGCTCAGCGCCCGCCACCAGGAGCTGCTGGGCTGGTGCCGCGAGAACTGGCGCCAGCTCACCCTGCCGCCTCTCTTTGCTGAGATTTTCGACATCCCGAAGGAAACCGAGGAACCCCCGCCGCTCCCGGAGCCCATTGACTCCGAATTGGCCGCGGTCCCGTCCTCCAGCATGGATCAATAATTCAACTACGCGTAATGCTGCACCTAAATTGGACAAACGAACCTAATAAAAAATAATTTGGGATCCTTAATTGGATATTGATCAAACTTAAAAAATTATAGTACTTACTGATTTTAACATTTTCCCACTTTTCCCGGTGCAGCGTAGTAACGTTTGTCTTAGCCGAGATCGCTCTAACCATTACATAAAAAGAATGTAATTATTTTAGACTTGCACTTATATTATTTGTCAATCCACCTCTTTATCTGTTATATTGATGCTTACAAATATGTTCCTTGCAATTATTGCCAATAATAGATATATTTTTGACAGCATGCTAATAAATCACAATAAGGTTCCATATTATATAATATTTTCATATAAATTATTAAAAGAATTCAGGCGATTTCCCATTCAATCCGTAAATCACCTTAAAACATTCATAGAGCCGAGCGAACCCTAGGGCCGAAGCGCCCTAAGGCATCACAGAAAAAGACAACTATTTTCAGTCTTGTTCTCTTCAACTATGTATATATAAAATTGGGCCCTTAAACATTGGCATAACATACACATATAACCGACCTATATTAATCTTTATTATAATACCTATTTTAGTATTATCGTAAATTACGTGTGTATCAACATCTAACTACGGTTATTCTTACGAACCCCGAAAGTCAGTATATGGATGTCATTTCACCTTGTTGCTCGTCGTAAATGAGGAAATAAACATCGGATTCCAGTGACGAAAGCTTTGATGGCGGGGTTCGGTTAACAATTTCACACGTAAATATGTAACCACTTTAAATATATTTAAACGAATATTTATGGATGTTAGATATAATCACATTATTGTATGGTATTGATTAAGTAGGTGTTAGACATCTAGGGCACCCCTAACTTCAACAGTCTGTTATTATTATTAGTAGCAACAAACACCCAGAAACATACAAATCTTGTGAGAAAGTATTGTCCTGCTAATTAATTAAAGTACAACACAAGTAGATGCAATCACTAGGATTTCATTCAAACCTTAATAAAGGTAATTGTAAAATTGAAGACTTCAACTCAAACACTGCTACTAATAAGTATGACATTAAATTTTCCGCTTTGGTTACTTTTCTATTAAATTGTTACATCTGTATTTATAGTTCTTGTGAAGCTTTGTATTGCGTTGGAATTGCTTTTATTAGTTAAATCGCATTATGACTGGTTTAAAAACTGTCAACTTGGCATTTATATGGTTAGCTGCAAAAAATGAGTGTCGTTATAGACTTATAGATAATATGTACGTAGCTTCGCGTTTAAAGTTTAAATTTAAGGATTTAGTTTGTAGATGAAACTACTGTGTTATAATGGTTTATATTTTACTTTCTTTAATAAATAGGTGTCACTAGTGAGGGACCTAGTTAGAACAATTTCCTCTGATCTTTATTTGTTACTAATTTTTTTCGCTGTTTTTAGATCTGATGTTCAGACGAGTGTTGTGTTTAAGTTGCATTTTTTGTAATTTGTATAGTGTGGTGTTTTATGTTGGTGCCTCTAGATTAGTAGCGTTGACGGTGACCAATAACATTTAACCCCGTTCTTGGCCAATTTACACGTAAATTTCGTATCTTTTATTTAATCTATCAAGATAAATATATCCGTTTACGTAGCATACGGCAATGCAAGTTCTTTTTATATAGATTTTGAGATGACACGCTTACAAACAATATTTTTGTTTTTCTAAATTCTTGCGAATTTTCCTCGAGTACTTAATTCATCCTAAACTACAAAATTAAATTACTTTAAATAGTAGGTAATTGTAAATAATAAAATTGAAATAAAAGTAGGTACATAACTTGATATCTACGTACAGATTTCAATTTACAAATTGCATTGCATTGCTGTCCGCTCGTTTTCTATCGCTTGGGGGTGTATTGGTCTTACAGCAGTTGTCACTTTTTATTATTAACATATCGATGTCAAAAAATACAATTTCTAGTTAGATATAAGGTGTTGCTCAACGTGGCTTGTAAGCGGGGATCGTGGCCGCTATACGTAGCTGGGCTCGTCATATGATATACATTTATAATTTATTACCAAAATGTAAAATACATTTCGATCTCATTATTAACGTTTGAAAATTCGTTACGCGCGTATCATGCCTAACTTAACGTAACGAGGGCACAGGCTATAGTAGATTAAGAGAAATTGGAAACTAACCATTTCACGAGTTTGCGCGATCTTTTATATATGGGTGTGTTGTATTGAAAATGTTGGTGTCACGTGACCGTTATTCCTATTCGAAAGACTTAGGATGTCACGTGTGAGCTTGCTAAAGCGGGTAAGTAGGTGCCTCAGTGTGCCTACTGAGTGATATGGATGAAGGCCTTAAGGATATGTATGGGTGAAGGGTATGGAAATGGTGTGACTTTCGTATTGATATAGGATCTGTAGACTTGCCGTTTTCTGAAGGTTATACATGAGTGAAAACTAAATTTAATCTTAATACATACCTATACATACTTATAGTTCCGTTCAGGGTGATGCACGACGGACGGAGCTACCCAAATTGTGAGATAACTTCTCGTGTAGGTAAGGATAGAATGAAATCTAGTATGCTACGTGGATTAACATGGTATAGAATGATATTCGCACAGTAAATGAATTGTGATACGCATCAACGCAAGAGTTAATCGGTGGCGCTTGGAACATGTGACTTTTTGCACTCTTTTTTTGCCATAGGTACAATGCCGTCACTACGTAGGTCAGTACGTCCGTAGTGCGAAAAGTACTTTTATAACGGTCACGAAAAACCCGCTCGTATGTAGGCGGGTGCGTCGGGGTGGTGCACGAGATGGATTTAGCAGGGTCTTTTGTTTTCTTTTCTTCTTCCGAATTATTTTTATTATTTTTAATTTGTATGGATTTTATCAGTTATTAGATAAATTTATATAAAGAGCATACTTAGGGTTTTATTTGATTTGAATGTTTTATTTTCAGTTATTTTAATGTAATATAGTTTACGTTGTCGGATAGCACAGCGTCGTGCTAGCCAAGTTATCGTTCCTTTTGGCCTCGCTAATGGACTGGTTGGGCAATTAGCATAAGTTTATATTATTATCTCATAAATGTGTATCCGACTAATCGATAATCATGTAGTGGAATAAATGAAGCGGCTTCTTTTTAATACGTTGCGCATTTTTTTCCGAATTCAAGTGATTATTTAAAGTCTGCCGAAATTGAAAAGTGTAAAACATGTACGGCGATTGCATTTATTAAGCATTTTCGCACTAAGCTTGTGTAGACGTAATATCTTGTTTATATTTTGTATGGTATAAGTGATAATGATGTTCTTAAGCCTGCCACACGAGGCCGGTGGTGTGGCAGCTAGAGGGCGCATTTATTTTTATCTTCGTCACAACCTTTAGTCAGAGCACACCTCCTAGACTTAGCTCGCCTGCCCTACCGGCCTCTACTATATTGAAAACATATATAGGGCCGACTCTAATTCCTAGCTAAACCTTTAGTACAGTGCGTAACATCCTGACGTCATCCTAACCCACTGACGTTAGAGCGATTGCTTATGAATGCAATAATTTTGTACTCAGACTGCAAGATTACACAAAAGATGCCCCTGTACATGTAATTTGTTATCAATTTGTACTTTTGATTCACTCTGCTATCAACATTATGTATGATTTGCTAAATATAGGCGATATAATAAGGTGGTTTTATTTATTTTACAACTTACCTATTCCGTTTTAGTCTAGACTATACCATGTTTTGTGGTATACTGATTTTACTATTCCAAAAGGAATTAATTACGAGTATCAGCCACGGTCATTTATAATTATCAATAACCCGCTATGAAGATGTCAATTTTACAAGTTTCCCAAGCTAGGTACATCATTAAAGGAGGAAAGAGATACAAAAATCTAGAATTTCATATTGCTTTAATGCTTATTTGTATTGCAATTTCCTTAAATCACATGGAAGAAACAAGTATTAAACAAAATATTTGACACTTATAATACAAGAAATTAAATAACACATTTTTCAATAACAATAACAAAGCAAATAAATTTTAGTGAACATAAATTTAAAACGACTAAGCGATGTTCATTATTCGTCTAAAGTAAGAAAGACGCGAGGCGGGCCATTCTTTGGATGCTAACGGTCAACGTGATTCTGGTAAACATACTAATGGTTCAATCCGATATTCCTATACTTTATCGTACATTACAAAGTCAATTCGCATAAAAGAAAATAACAGTCACAGTTTTAATAGTATTCCATTGCCTGAACGCGGTCGTTGGTGCTGAAATCAGCCTACAACCTTTCCATTTATATGAGTAATAACATTGGACTGAGAAACAATGACATATCTTACTTGTCTGGGTATAAGTTTGTCAAGTAGCAATTGAAAGATTTTTCGTAAATCGCAAACAGATGCGTTAGGAGACCACCGAGGGTTGTCTTTTAAACAGCCAAGTCCAACAGTGGGCAATGAACAGTCCCTCGGAAACATGATAGCACTGATAATAAACGATTAATTAGTAAATTGTAAGGGCTAAAGCACATTTTTTTAGTATCAATTATATTAATTAATATATACATATTTAACAAATTGCAATTTTGACAATGTTTGAATTCATGTTCATATTGATTGGAAACACACAGTATCAATTTGTGTCATGTCTAGTTACAAATAAAAAAAACTACAAAATTACACAATTTCTCTTTACAAAGGCCAAGACATTATACGAAAATAAACAAACGTATGGCTCCAAACGACTTCACAATTCACACGTGGCAAATGCTCTAAAATTGTAAAACTTTAGGAAAAGTATAATCCGACCAAATTCAAACCGGAAACCAAATTCAAATTCAAAACGGATTAACATTATAATCCGATGAAATCGAATATCATCATTAGTCAATTGAGGAGATCAACACTATGTTTATTCTCTTACAAAATTACCAAGTTCCCGTGAAGGACTACCTACATATTACATTTATCATCGGGGTTATACGATCCAAGGAATGGACCGCCGTCCAGAGTAACTATATAATACAACGCAACTAACCCTATTTAGTTACAGTTCAAGAAACATCGAAAAAGATCACTTGGATAACAACATACGAGTGGAAACAACTAAGGTGAAATACAACGAATTTGAGGACCTAACAAATGTGACTCATTGAAACAGCTAGATTTTTCCATTCGAGTTCCAATAAACCATAGTACACTTTCGTCATCATCCAAGTGGTTAGAAAATAAGGAGTGAAACATATTTATAGGTAATTTACGTAATTCAAAACGAGGAACACGTATCATTAGGTATATATACATTATATGTACGTAAGCACGTATATATTTATGTACATATAAGTGAAGCTAAACAACTACAGCTTGTTGCGTAACAAGTGTTCCCTAAACGCAGTACCGAATGCGCCCGCGTCGGTGCCAACAGCGGGTCGCGGCACCGACCGCTGTCCGCGTATCGCGTACGCAACCACTGCAGAGCCCCGACAGCACGTGCACGGCTCGTACCACTTAGCGTTCATAATTTCATATTCATACAGGGACAGACCGTCCGTACAACTTTTAACCGCACCAAGCCGTACATGCTGCAAGCGTGCTCGCGTTCAAATGCCTCTCCTCCGCTGAGGTTACAACGTTGCCGCCTAGATATACACGCTGGGCAGTGCAAGCGGTTACGAGGTTGACGAGACCGCTCATAGCTAATTAACGCTACAAAGTTCCGCACTTGAGAGTCTTGGTCGTTTGAAATTACAAAGTAGACACTAACACTATTATAATTAATCTATATTTAATAAATTACGAACCAATGTGCATTCACGGTGCGGCCAAGCGGCGCGACGTGACGCCGCGTGACGTCGCGTCACGCCACGTGACGCAACGTGACAAGTTCACGGGCACGTCGATCCGGCACTGCTGGTACTTATTGTCGCTCACCGTACAAAGGCACATTACAGGAATCGAATAACGCGCCGTTATAAGGTAACACAACTTACACTATAAACGGAAAACGAATGAAAAACGGACATCACCACTAACTCACTACGAAGCTGTAGAACAGCGAGCGAAGAAGCGATACTGCTGGCACCGTCGGAGACTCAGCGACGCCATGTCACGCGCACACTTACATTACTGATAAAGGTTATATCACAATAGGCGCTGGAACGGCGCGCTGCTGTACGCCACGAGCCTCCCCGCTGCGGGTTACGCGCGGTCTCCGCCAGTGGAACGCAACACTTACATATCATACAAACGTTATTACGGACTTGTCACTAATTAAAACACTAATCGCTATCAAACATTACATTGACGACAACTTTACGCGATAATGTGAAACACAAATGATTCATGTCAATTGAATTATTCGGTTGCGTGATATAACAATTAGTTAGTGCGTTTGTACATCGAGTTTTTTGTTTCATAAAGCCACACACAAGGTACAAAGTAAATAGAGTAGGTACATCAAATACAACCCGATTTTTAACGGTAGTATTTATCAAAATCGTCGAAAAAATATTTTCACATTTCTTTTATATACGTACACAGAGTTAAACACTGACTCGGTTCCCATTAAACTTTGATCTACATTACCGAACCTCGTACTTCATCAGCGGGTATCTATATATGAATTTTTAAGCATTTTTTTTTATTCATTCGCATACCGTTTTCATACAAAAACCTTAAACGCGGGCGATTAATTACTAAAACATGTATTTACATAATTTTATCCGCGGCTTTCCGTACTAGCCGTATTGGGATCGGGTATATCATTTACTATAATGTCTCTGATGCTATTGAGAAACGTGGGATGTGGCGATGTTCGGTGGAGTTTTTGTCCAGCGTTGGACATCTGGGGGCTGGGATTACGGCGATAACCATGTCTCTAAGACTAAGACAAAGAAATACGACTTTACGCTATACATTCAATAATATATAGCAAAATAATGTTTAGGCAATTAAAATTGATTAATATGATTATAATACCATCGCGCCAGGACTGTCACGGGATAGGCAGAGGGCAACAAGTGCCAAGTATCTCTAAACTTGCACACCTGACGTGATTCTTTTACAAATTTATGAATAGGATGCCCAAAAGGACCAAAAATCATCAATTGTTTCGATTATTTCAATAAATAGAAATGTAATATTATCCGCGCGTGATTCACGACCCGATCAGGATGAGGAAAGTCGAAGACCGAAGTTCGATTCCGGAACTGTGAGGTGATGCAAGAGACTACACTGATGATGGTTACAGACTACAAATGTACAACAGTGGAACGATAGAAGAGTAGGGGGTGGGGGGATAATGACATATTGTATTTCGAAAATGTCCATGACATATGGAGGGCGGATAGTGTATTTCTCTCTAACTTTGCTCAATGGCCTCATAGAGCAAAACCCTTACCATTTGCAAAGTGACAAAAGAAATTTCGAGAAAAGCACATTAAACATTAATAACAATAGTGCTCAGAGTTGTCAGTGAAACTCGTGTAGTCCGAGGTTCGATTCTCGCGCGAGTCTCGTCACTGTGCAAAGATTATTTATCCGTTTCTTTACGCTTTAGTTGACTCAGTAGACTGTGGACATAAATCTCCTCATCCTGAAATGAGACGCGTGTTTAAATGATAAAAGATGATAGTGATAATATATAAAAGCTTTTAAAGAGTATAAAGAAAGCTTTTGTTTAACTATTAAAATATTGTATTGTCATGGAAACGTGCGATCAAACTTCAGCCGGAGGGCTTGGATAGATGTCAGTGCAGTAATGGTATAAATTCCGGGAAAAATATGAATCAACTTAAAGAGAAGCTTTTCAAAATTAAAAATACATCTCAACGTCCATATCAATTGGTAATATAATAAAAGTGAACACAATTCATTGGGGTCGGAGCACAGACAGAACGATCATATGCCCCCACGCACACGCACGCGCGTTCCGGCATCCGAAAGCTCCCACGCGGCACACACGAAACAATACGAACGCACCGACCGACACAGCAGACTCCCGAACATCGTATCGCGTCGATACAAAATTACACGTAATTATTATCGATTATTATTATTATCATTAGCATAAGAACGCTTCGAAGGACTATCTAACTAAACGAATCGGACGCGCACACCGCACCCCTCCGATCAGTAACTAATTTAACTTAATTAAAATATAAATCATTAGTGCTTACGACGCAGCGCAACGTACACGAGTTAGAAAGTTAATTAATAGATTAATTTAAAATTATAAAACACTGATTCATTAAATATTAGTACACTAAATAAACCGCCTACGACTAAACGTATCTCCTAACGGAAAGAGAACAAAGGGTACACACCGGCCGAATGTTCCCCACGGTTATATACAAAGGGCTGACAAAACTGCACACGCGATTGTAGACCTTACGTGTACGCGCGTTAGGAACGACGTTCGCACCGCACGACTACGTGCGACCGGGTCGCGAGGTGCACCGTTTGTGTGTGATGAGAGCAATCGCAAAAGGGGTATTACATTAGCACTAGTATTAATTGTCATGTAAGGTATTGGTTAGAACTGCACTCGAACCGTTGCACCGGGAACGGAACGGATAGCGTTAAGTTACGTATCAATGGAGGTGAAATATTCCTGGGATTCCGTATGTACATATGTCATAGGACGCGAATAAAACACACAATGTATGTGCGAAGATTATTTTGCGGACGATCATTTCGACAAACCCAAAAAAAATTACAACAGCCTGAGTTTACTACCCCGCGATTTATAAATTAAAAATATATAATTAAAATATCAACCTCAAATTACATCAAATATTTGTAATAAATGTAAAAAAGTGATGTTTTTCAATTTTGTACGTAAAATGTACTAGATCTTCGTCATATCACTACTCAACGCTTTATTGCCATCGGCTAATTTTATACTTTATGTCACATAAAATAATGTATACTTTGTTATACGTGATACAAAAAATGAGTACTTATCGGTCATGACGCGTGAAGCGCTAAAAAGTTACCTTATCCACGTGTTCACAGCAATATTAAAACAGTAACGGAATAATCTTATCTCTATTATTGGTGTCATAGTCAACTTAACCTCAATACATGACGCGTCCGCTCGAGTGTGACATAAGAAATATATATAGACATCAAATATCATGTCACCCAATATCCTCCCGCGCGATAGTTTAGAAACATACAGTAGCATCTCAGTAGTTTAGAAACATACAGTAGATTAGTTCCAATGTGACATAAGAAACATACATAGACATGAAATATCCTATCACCCAACCTCCTCTCGGATGCTAATTAAGAAACATGCAGCGACATAATATTTTATGTCATCGTAGATTCGCTCGAGTGTGACATAATAAATATACACAGCCCTTACATTGTGTGTCACTATTTAATACAGAAAAATGTTCGCTTTATTATATTTATATACAGTTTTAAAGCATTACACATGTATACTTCGATGTTCACTGAAACCGCTTATTTGTCGACGGAAACAATGCAAATAAACATTATTGCCAGCCAAAAGTACTCATCACGAAATACACCGCTGCATACTGGCACGAACATTATGAGAGATTTTAATACGAGTATAAATATCAGAAATGCTCTTTATCGACACTCGTGTAAATAGCTAAACTCTTATACAATAATACATTCATATTTCGCGTTCGATACTTATATCAAAGAATTTATTTTTGCGGAATAAATGTAGAGACGTCATAATATAATGTTCCGATAAAATCGTTTCATTTTTTTTTCGCACATAAGTCATATTCATGTGTAGATAAATCAATATTTGATGTCGATAGTAACTAAATTTCTGGACGGATTCCTATTGTAAGATGGATTGAACTAACACAAAAGTTATTCAGCGATAATATAATCATTATAATTATTTACATACACATATAGTATAAGCATAATTTTGATTTTAAAACGGCGCCTTCTTAGTAATGTATAAGGAGCATTCCTGAATGTACATTACATGCGTAATATATAAATATAGTGTGGTTTTCTAGTATGTACCAAAGGAAGCGCGACAATTCATACACGATATAAAGCTGATTGGAAACTTGAGCAAACATTGTGAGTTCGTAGCCTCGAGATGGCTAGAACACAAACAAATCCAATTGAACATAATTCCGTTTCACATCCGATTAGCCGGTCTCTCATTCGATCTACGTATGTATATCTATAACACATAAATACACCGATATATAAAACACTACACCGGACCGTCTATTAGTATATGCGGAGACAACGCATATATCCAATCTTGTATTCGAATAAAATACTAAAAGAGTACAATTTTAAAAGCAAAAGTATAGGGTCCATTGTACACTTATTACAATTTACATAGCCACATCACAGTCGATAAAACAATATTGTGATAAAATGATCCGGTCGCACTATACGAGCGTTATATATTTCGTTCGAGGCTCCCCGAAACCACATCGAAGGGAGTTGCATCCCCCCCATTTTGAGATCAGACCCTACCCAATATTGGGACGTACGTAGATTGGAAGGATTACAGTGAAATCGTTTGATTGCTTGTTACACGAACACAACATCAGTGATAATACAGAAATTGAACTTGTCAACTTACATTATACAGCGGAGAATTAAATTGGCAATCGGTTGTTTTTAATCGTCCAGCGTTTTTTTACACAAACCGATATGAAAGTACAGAATAAACTCAATCTACCTTAGCGCACTTATATATGACAATTTATATCATGTGACATTGCAATGTCCAATGTCCACGGGTGAGTAATGGACACGATGTTAGAAGACCGCCATGTAACAATAATGTTACATTGACACAAAAGAATCAACTATATAATGATTGTTTCATGTGATGTAAATAAATAAATAAATAAATAAAAAATTGAACATATATTTTTTAAAAGATACATTATAAAATAATTCAGATGTCTACATGTAAATATCCATCTCTGTTCGACTGTCAACTCTCTCTTCAACTCATCAATTTCAAGATGTTGCCAGTTTTCATACAGTTTACTGTGGCCAATTCTGTCAAAATTTATCAAAATGTATCTTCTCTAAATAAATCGCTCAGTATCAACGCGTGTCAATGTTTATTTTGGTTTATTAACGTTTGAGAAACGCATTAATATGACAGTTCAATGGCGACGCGTCTTTGTTCATTGGTTAATCGGATCTTTATAAATCTGGCTGAGCTGAAGGGAACTGATACAATTAAGCGACACATTCCAAACAAATTAAATTTAAATTTAAAATATAATTTATAATGCCACCGTTCGCCATTGGATCGAGGATATCATGGAGGCAGAGATCTCGCCCGTCAATTGATGTGGCACGCATAGTTCAAACTAACAATCTACTAATTTGTGATGTATTAAAATGTCCTCATATTTACAATACTGTATTTAAAAATATAACGAGCGAATTCATTATTTAAAAATCATCTCTTATAAGGTAAAAAAAAATTCTTAGATGAAATTGAAAAAAAAAGTAATTTGACTCGATACACTAAATGCAAAATAAATTGCAATCATACTAATTCACTTTTTTTAAAACCCACGAATCCAGATGAAATATTACCAATAGTACAGGATATGACGAAATATGCACTAAAATTATATAACACGTAAAACATATTATTACTCCGGCCTTAAGCCACATTATAAACGTATGTACCGAAGACGGCGTGTTTCCTGATAAATCAAAATTAACCATAATTAAGCCTGTCTTTAAAAAACAAGATAAAGAACTGATGCAATATTAGCTTTAATTCCAATAATTTCAAAAGTTTTTGAGAAAGTAATACACAGCAATCTTTATTCATACTGTGAAAAGTTTAATATACTTGCGACAGAAAAGGTAGGATTTAGAAAGAACAAATCAACTAGTAGGGCTATTTTAAAATTTTAACAAGATGTAATGACTAGTTCAGACCGTAAAATGTATATTGCTGCCCTTTATATGGATATGACAAGAGCATTCGATAACATTGATCATAACATATTACTTAAAAAATTGGAAAAATATGGAATTAGGGATAATGCATTAAAACTTTAAATCGTATCTAACTGGTAGAAACCAGATTACAGAGATATCTAAAGTCAACAATCTAACAAAAATAGAAAAAAAAAATACTTATCAAATCCGGACATATATTCCACGGATTACCACAAAGTAGTATTCTAGGACCTCTGCTTTTCCTAATTGATATAAATGATTTCCCTAAAGCAATAAAACAACCGATGGTACTTTTCGCCGACGATAGTACTGCGGTATTCATTAATAAAAGTCCAAGTACTTGCGAACGGGATATAAATTACGCGCTCACACTACTAGTCGATTGGCTCAATAATAATAACTTAAAAATTAACCTTGATGAAACAAGTATAATGTCTTTTAAAAATAAAAGATCTCAGCAAATTGCTCCTCTAAATATTAATTATAACGGTAAGCAAATAAACGACACTGACATTACTAAATTTTTAGGTATATTTATAGATAACGAACTAAATTGGAGTACACAAATAAAACATATCATATGCAAAAGTTTAAATAAATTTTCATCAAAATAGTTAACGAAACAGCGGTCTTAAGTGCTTATCATGCATACGTCGGTGCAACGCTTAGGTACGGAATCGTATTCTGGGTAACGTAATTGGGGTTGAAAAAGTATTTAAAGCACAAAAAAATGCATAAGTGCAATATGTCACCTTAGACAAACGGATACGTGTAAAAAGCATTTTCAAAATTTAAAATTACCTTCCCTACACTTTACGTACAAAAATCGCCACCATGGTAAAAAGGGATGGTGCAAGCTATATAACTCTAAAATCGAAACGAATTAAAAATACACTATGCGCAATACCATCAAACACAAAAAGTACCAACGCAGTGTATGTTGCACAGGACCTAAAAGATATAATAAAATTCCGAATTCAATTAAAACTTTAACAAACTATGGTGAGTTTAAAAAGGAATTAAAAATGTACTGGACCAAAAAAGCCTACTACTCTATAGCCGAATACTTAGAGGAACAAATGTAAAAATGATTATAGCCGAAAGTTTTTTTTTTCTCCGGCTTTTTTCTGTCGCTCCACATCGACCAAAGCCGATGTAAGCCGCCGGTATACTCAAAAGTTTGATATAAAATGTGCAGTATTGGGTACCGCACAGATGGTGACTTTATTATTAAAACTAAGTGCTGGTGAATAGTTCATAATTATATGGTTATTTCTCTTATTTGCTCGCCGTAAAAGGCAAAATATGGATTGTACTAATAATTTTGTAACATCTTTCAATGTAACCATATTTGTGCAAATAAATGTTTTAGTCTTTGTCTTCATACTTCATGAACATAATGTTAACTCGTGTTAATGTTAACTTTAGAGTTTATATAAAAATCGTTGAGGCAATAATTCAAATGTTCATTCTCGTTATGTAGTGCACAATATCTATATATAGGAGATTTACAGCGATATATTGACTCATCACGATATCTTTGGAACCAGAAGATCTACAGACTTGAAATTTGGTAAGAATATTCTTTTCGGCGAGTAGAGGTCAGCTAAGAACGGATTTTACGAAATTACACCTATAAGGGAGGTTGTCGGGGTGTTGCCGGGTCAACTAGTGGTTTAAGACGTTGAGATACTGTTGGCAAAGAGACAACAGTATACTATGAGTGATTTAAGTAAAATAATATCTACATGTAAACAGCACTTATAGCTGTAATTAAAAATGTCACCGACAAATGGCTTTTTTCTTTAAAACAACACAAACACACACGAGAAAGTCGAATAGACACGCACGTCTGGAATACAATAGCGAACTGGATATCATATAAGCTGTACATAAAATAATTTCAAAGGAAACGATCGATCGGCAATAATCGGCTACAGTCGGCTGTGTTCAGCTTCGGCAAGTGTCGGGAGGGGGGAGCGAGGGACGAAATAGACGAAATGCGTACACATTCAAATATAGAGTGTCGGTCCTATGTCGATCGCTTGCAGTCGACGACAGGAGTCGGGGGTGTTCGGGTGCGGTGCCCTCGCGTCGTGGACTGCAAGCCACTTTAAACCGGTGTACACGGCTTGCTGAGTGACCTGCGCTTCCTGTCTCATTTCTTCGTGGGCGTGCCGCGCTGCGTGAGGCCCTCGAACCGCTTGAACGTGTAGTTGATGAACACCCAGTCCTTGTACGCCACCTCGCCGTCCTGATTTATTGGCGCCGACTCTGGAACAGTAATGGAAATTGGCAATAATAACGGCATCCCCGCACAATGACAATCCTTCGATGTTCTATTACAAAATCTTTTTAAATCACTATGAAGTAACAACACATACTCCGCATGAAAGTAATACAATTTTATAAGCTATTGTTCATCTGCTTTAAACGCATCTTAGACTATAATGTGAAAAAAGCCTAGTAGAGAAACTGCGCAAGGTTCTGTACAAAACACCACTAACAGTAAGGGACCCGAATATAAATCTAGCTTCACCCGTCTGTTTACCGAATGAAATACTTTTATTATCAAATTTCATACAGATATCGCGGGCTTCAAGCCATAGGGGCGTATAGGTAAAACGCTACTTTTCAGGAGACAAAAAAAACTTAATAACTTTTATTGAATTAAACCAAATTTTTTCACTGTTTTCTTAAAAAATAATTAACCTACTGATATGATAAATTGAGAGGTTATGTATTGACAAACTTAGAAATGAATGACGTAATAATAAAAATGCATTTTTGTTCATACGCCCCTATGGCTTGAAGCCCGCGATATATTTCATCTTCCATGAAGGAAATTCATAGCTATCGAAAGATATTCATAGCTGTCCTTAATTTAAAAAAAACACACAAGAGAGGTGTCAAGGGACACCCGGATAGAACGAAGTTCCTTTCGATTAATTAGTGAAGGAATTGTAATAAAA
>DWQT01000127.1:0-29635 GCA_018244895.1 Myscelus amystis hages | reverse complement strand
TCTGTATCGCATCAAGGGTCGCTACCAAGGTGCCTTTTGACCTAAATAAGACAGCTGGAAACTGGAGGGTCCAAAGTTAAAAATCAAAATTAATTGTGAATGAAAAAGCATTTTATGATAATAGTAAAAATTGTCTCTGTGAAGAATAAAGCAATACTATTTAATAAAAACGCGTACTTTTTCAAAATTTCCAGCAGCAAGGTAAGTCGATTTCAATCTGCCATGTATAAGTCTATGACATCCTTTCTTACGAAATATTACTAGAAAGGACAGAAAGGGAAAAGTAATATCAAATTAAAAGCGTATAGTAACAAAAGGAGAATTGAATTTGCCTTTAAAAAGTGGAACGCCCTGTAAGGTCGAATATTTTATCCAGACAAGGTCACTTTTAATATTACGTGTATAAAAATATTTTGGAGGACACGAAAAATATCGAATTACCTCGACACGAGTATCTCTCGCTGTAGAGACAAAAAGCAAAGCGAGTAGCAAATTCGTGTTGCTATGTTTAAGAAATAAATTGTTGTAAGAATGAAAATCAACCTTCTTTTTACAAAAATGTCACAGCGCATCTCATATAATATGTATAAATGGGTTAATTTTAAACAGAAACTCCATATATTTTCAGTCCTCAGACCTGATGGAGGAAATTTGAATTGAAATTTCGAAAATGGAATGCTTGCTTCCACTGAATTTTTTTAAATATACAAAGTGGAGGTGACCCTGATTAAAATTGGTAATAAACAATAAATCAGTTTTACAACCGTGGCCGAATAGCGCTAATTCCAAATTTGAATTTTAAAAATGGAATCCTTGCTTACACTGTATTTTTTTTTGACATACAAAGTGGAAGTGTCACTGATTAAAATTACTAATAAACATTCAATCAGCACTATCACCGTAAATTGTGTTGATTCGAAATTTAAATTTCGAATAACAAATCTTCTATACGTTGTTAATCTATACGTTTAGCAAATACAATCAACACATGGACAGGCGTGGGTGATTCGTATCAATAAAAACATCGGTTTCGAAACGAGCGACGCAAATAGAGTGACTTGACTTTATAACATCATTGCTGCGTCACGGTGAGGCGGGCATTTTAGACGCGTGAATTAATCGCCACTTGCTGCCAATAACTCGAGGCCCGGGACCGGCATTCGGGATATTTGGAGGAAGTTCTCCTCAAAATTGTTAGTAAGCTTCAGCGTGACATGAGCGTTCGCTAAATGAAACGGCACCGGGCCGTGTACTAAGCTCTTACTCAGTAATGATATTAATGTGAGCGTAGCTTGTTTAACGTTGTTTTTACAAGCGAAAGCTAATTAGTGCCTTCTTTTACACCCTTATGTTGGCACATATAACAGTTTCCGAACTGACAAAGTTTTTGGGTCTGGTCATGATACTTTGCTTATGGAAGTTAATTAGCAGATAAAAGATTATAAGGATTATATGGCTACCATAACAATTATTATTATTATTGCCTACTACTTAATTTATCTGATCGATTTTTTTTATTTTCTAACACATAAGTAACTTATTCAGAACACATAGAGGAGATTTTTGTACCTATATAAGTTTTATATTAATTCTACTGATCATAATAAAAATTCATCGCTTTAGTTCTTGTGTGATGAGCATAACTGTTTGTTCAGGTTGAATGTAAAATTATTTGGAATCGTTATTCAGACATTTTTATAAGTTTATCAGCCCTCTGGTTATTGTAATACTCGCTCTGCCTAGTTTGAAACTAGGCAGCCTTCTGTGGAGTTGTTCTAAGATATCATCATTATAATATGTAAATATATTTTTATTGCCTCATCGTGTTATTTCTATAAAAAAGTTTCGAACACATTACACAAGCGTCGTTATTGGGTAACATAAAAGTATTTGTGTTTTTATGTTATATCGTAATGTTGTTATCAACATAAAATCATCAAAAACGCTCACAACTGAGCCGGTTGGCTTATTACATCGTAATAACATGTTTCCACATAAACCTAATTACTGGAGTTTGCAAACAACACTTCCAGTGTCAGTGTAGTCCAGTCCAGTGTCAGTGTAATAACAACGTACTATCGCAATAACACAGTAGACGCTAGTAGTATTTAGGTTTCCTCACTCTCATGTGAATTGTGTTTATTTATATGCCCCTCACTTACCGTCATTGCTATCGTAATGATATAATGTGACAGCGAGACATTGTTTACCATTGTCTCCATGGCTTATCACGACCGTACGCAGCGCTTATTACGCTGGTGAGGATCGTTCGTCCCGTTTCCACGGGGAACGCGTCATTACCGCTATAACGCCGCGGTAATGACAGATAATAAATCGTCCCCCGCGCCGGGGATGGGACACAGAAATTATTTAGTCTGGCATCGGTAAGTTTCTCAACTTAGTTCGAGGGAAATGAAACGGAGACGGCTATCTTTGTTTGAAATATGACCTTCCTATTGTCGGTGAACTGATTCGCTCTGGTTGTTTGCGACGATATTTTTAGAGTGACAGCGACAGTGGGGTTTTATTGTGATTAATTGCTTTTGTTAACTAGTGAATTTTGCATTGTTTCTGCAAATGTGAGAAAAATGCTGTCTGGCGCATACCTAAACAAGCCATCCGTATATGTCTTGCGCAGTCGCTAACATTATAACAATATGGTGTAAAGTGCTTGGTAGCTTAGTTATTTACTTAAACCTAGTATTCAATAAAGGTGAAATATTTTTTTAAATTACAGATGTTTCCGAGTTCAGAATTATATTAAGGTAACGCTTTCATAGTTGTTAAGGTTCAGTTGAATAATAAAATGAAAGGTTTTTTGCCGCATTAAACTAGGGCCATATTGCCTTTATCTTTCAAGTGTTTCATACATAATTTCATTAATTTAAAGAACAATACCAAAAATTGTTAATAGCTGCGAACATCACAATAAAATTATACATTTTCTAAAACATTAAAGGCGCTGCGTCCGTTTCTGTTTCGTTTATTCGCCGCCTTTGTTCTTTGGAGGCTTTTTCTATTAACCGCCCAATTAAGGTGGTCATTACGACCAGGTCGCAGAGATCCGTTATGAAGATGAGTTGCCATTACTCAGAAGAATGCCTTGACTGGCAATCTTCGGGTTCATTAGCCGTAAGTGTGTTATTATCTACGTAAGAGCTTCTATCTGTCTTTTCTGGCTTCTAAGTAAGAGATCGGTTATAATTAAGTCTGTAGCAGATTGAAGGATTGTATATGTGAATCTTAGAAAATTATCTGATTTTATTATTAATAGCTGTCCGTGTTAATATTAGTATTCGTATTTAAATAAGGCTCGATCATGAGTGTATCTAATATGCGAGCCTGTGTGTTTCAATGAAAGTAGAATACAGGAGAAATGTACTAATTTCACCGTTCAATTTATATTCGTATGGGGTTTAATTACATACGTGTTTCATATTCGACGAGTCACAGAATACAAAGGAGAGATGACAATTTTCTTTTTTCCACATAGTTGAACAACTCCCTCGCTCCGGGCGCAGCTTAATGTAACAAGGGCCGAATGGGACGCCCAGGGAAAATATGCTTCCAGGGCACATCCGCAAGCGGATCCCTTAGCCGATACCATACGGAAGTAATTCAAAATGGGACCCTTCTTATAATTAGGGTATCTGTACCTGCTTCAATTATTGTCCCCATTTTTATTGGTACCCAGGTAGGAGAGGGAATGCCATTCGGTTAATATCGTCTATGTACGAGTATAATTGCTTAATTAATTTATTTCAAACCTTTATGCCTGTTATGTATGCGAATTATATATAACATTATCATATCAAAAGGGAGGTTGAACTTTGGCTACATGTAGCTTACATTCTCATATAAAAGATATACTTATAGAATTTTTTAAATAAAGTGAAGCATTAAAATAACCTACATCAGAATTGACAATTTCATCGCCGCTATAGCGAGGGATGTTTACATTTTTTTTAAATAATACAGCCAAGGGTTTGGCTGCTATCTCGTCTAATGATAAGCGAAGATGCAGCCTACGATGAAGTTAAATGAATGCTGAAGATGCTGAATATTTTTTTATTGAGGTATAGGCTCGCGTCTGACTGCTATCCCATCTGATGGAAAGCGGGATGCCGTCTAAGATGTAGCTCGCGTGCCTAGAAATTTCCTATTGACATGGAAATGGCTATTCATTCTTCTATTAAAATAGCAATGTATATTTACTTAAGGACATAACAATTTTCACCGCAAGGCTCCGGAGCCCGAGTGAAAAGCGAGCGTCACGCCGCCACCGCGGCGCAGCTGTCCGTGACGTCACATGACGAGCCGCTGCCCGCAAATCAACCGCGCTACGCCGCTACCTACACTATTGTAATTAGCGAAGGGAAACGGTGCAAAATATAACCAGTTTTCGCAGTTTTTAGCGCTAGCGCTCACAGAGTTCATATTGTTCACACTTCATACCACCCACGCCATCTATGGTGTGTTCTACTTTGGCAATGTGTGTGGCAATGAGATATTTTTCATGAAAAAATGTAGCTTGCGTCACTTGACAGCCTTTCGACTACCTTCATGTCAAAAATCACATCGATCCATTGCTCCATTATCACGTGAAAGGAGAAACATACACGTTTTTGAATTTATAATATTGTTTAGTTATGTATTAGAAACGACAAAGTAGTCAAAATTACGTTGCTGCCACTCAATCAAATCTCTAGTACTATGAATTACATTACAACATTACACACAATTGTAACGTAATATTATGTTTAAAGGCAGGCGGCAGGTGTCGACCAAGAGAAGCGAAACATAATTTGGTTACAAAGATGTCAACAAGAAGCTCTAAACTACAAAGCAAATTACTAGAAAAAAATGCGCCTGACACAAAGTTATCCAAAAGGAGAGAGGCAAATACGTGTAAAAAAATTGATACAGAAGAGATTATAATAGCCGAGCATGCATGTTATTTATGTAAAGTTTACTGTGCTGTGCTGTGCTGAATTTCATTAAGATCAAAGTAATAGTATTTCCTTAATCGTTCAGTCGTAGTAGGATTCAAGATGAAAATAATTTCCATTACACGAACAAGTACGTATGAGCAACGACTCTGTAGATTTTGGAAGCTGTACTTAAAAGATTAAAAACTACATTAGTGAAACCTGGTCTTAACTATGCTCCGCTTGCCTTTCCATTCGTAAATGTGTCTCCAGATTTTCGTGCGTTCCTTTGCAATTTAATCCTCTAATGTATTTTACTTTCAATTTCCGTCCGTAAAAGGTAACACGGCACCGTTGGCTGTACACAATAAAAACATTTTATGACTTTAAAAACATTATAAAAGTTTTATTTTTCTACACTTTTATTGTTGTGTGTTTGATAAAAGGCTTGCGTTCACTTTGATGCAACGTAGACTTCTCGATGAAATTAAGGAATTAACATTGTCTTGTATTGCATATTCGCATTTGAGCTATCGTAGGTAGCACACAAAAACATTTAGTAGGCGTAGAGATTAATTGAAGTTACACTATAAGCCTTGTTTTCAATGGAAGTACTAAATTAATTGTAGGTATTGAACAACTTGATGAAATTCGTGCAAGTGAGGCGCTTATCAAGTAATGAGTTGAAAAGTCATAAATACGAGTATAAATTGATGTACCTACTTTTATTTACGAACAAGAGCCATTTCAAATTAAATTTTATTGAAGAAATAAAATAAAGTTATAAGAAAAATAACATTCAAATTAATAAAGAGACTAACTTTCATTAATTTGATGAATGAATTGAGCAAATAAATAATCAAATGGTTATTTTATATGAAATTTTATATCAAGAAACGAAATAGGATTAAGGAAAACAAATGTATTGAAAATAGAACTGACAGTAAGGTAGGCAAAGGAAAGGTAAGATTCTAGAAAACACGGGGGACCGAATGAAATATAACGAATAACGTATGAACGACCGAATGAAGAGATTGACAAGGAAACAATGAGGAACCATAGAGAAAATGTATATTTCGGTGACAGTGCTCAATAAAACAGAGTGATACGTAAAAGCCCCGTGAGACAAGCGAATGTAAACAGCAAAGATAACACGCGCGGGGAATAAACTACTGCCGTAAGCATTTTACGAGTGAATCGACTGAGGAGCGTAATAGAAAACGCACTCGCTAATGTATTAGAGTCGGAATATGCTCACGAAGATAAAGAGTAATTTGAAAAAGTCCCGCGTCACGTCGGAGAGCCCGAAATATGGACCGAAGATAAGGTGCGGCGGCAATAAAATAGCACGAATCACGGCGCGATCGCGGGCCCTTGTACCGCCCGATGAGATTTCAATTTCACCACTCTACATACTCAGCTTCTCGACTTAGCATCTTTGACACACGACCGCTTTAACAACTTTTTTCGTATGTATTAATAAAATTAACATGCGTATGCCAGGGCCACTTGACGGTTAGTGGTTACATGACATATCATCGCGCTCCGATAACGTATGTATTTATAAGATATTTTTTGTTATCTATTCAACGTATCGTCATATATCTATGTGTATACATATGTACCGTATGGTATCAAATTGTTCCAATATAATTATTTAACGTCATTTTATGATACAAATAAAAGTAGCTTATTAAAAACAAATATTTATACTAAGAATTTGTATTATAGAGCTGTTTTGTCACGTGGTTTTAATAGAAAAATGAATGCTTTACAGTTAAACGATTTTAAAACCCACTATAATACTCGTACGTATTTAAAAGTGCAGGGAAATCATTGTCAACTATTCTATTAAATCTGCGTTTCGAATGAAGTATTAAGACAAGAAGCTGTTAGCGGAAGTAATTTCAAGTTTAGCGCTGTAATTTTAATTGCGAGAGTTGAAAAGTCTTCAGTCTTCATTCAATGTAGAGGATTCACCAACGAACGTTAAGTCGTGCTGTGTAAATAGAGGTAGGAACTTGTCTCTAGCGGATGTAAGTCTGCGTCTCATTATATTATTAGATTTTGTACGGTTTTGTCTTAAGACAGACCGAGATATTTATGAAAAGTGCATTCCTGTACTTTACAGTTCGATTCTTTGATTTCTAGTTATATGAGTTGTGGAGTTAATACATTTTTATGTATTACTATGTAGTATTATGTTCACAAATAAAGCCGGATTGACTGAGATAGACTTTTCTTCGCGAATTTCTTAAAACATCATTGTTCAAGTAAATTGTATTTTTCTGCTGTCAACACTGGCCGCTGTCATCCGTCATTCTCTGCCGCCAAACCACGTCTCTCATACAAAAAACTTCAAGACAATAAATGTGCGTCCACTAATTACTCCGGGCTTTTATTACCAAAAAGCCCCATTGTGTCATCAAAAGACAATCATACATGTCAATTCGATAAAAACTTAGGTACATTCCGTTCTATGGAAACGAGACAGATAACAAAATAAAACTACTCAGAACAAAAAGTTGTGTTCGTAATAAATATTTGTTCTGGATAGGAAGCGAAGCTAAAACGAACTTGCCCACAGTTAAGGTCATAACGGCACCAATAGCAATTTTAATCAGCTGACCGTTTGCTAAGTCCGTGTGTATCGTGCGTAGGTAACACATTTCATTGCAACTCTGTTCTGCGTTCTTTTCCCTCACAAAGGACAATAATAAATGTGGGTACTCGGTTTTCCCTCTTGCGATTATGTTACGTCGCGTATCAAAGTTTCGGATCGCGGGGTTTTTGCGTCCTTACAACCCTACAACCCCACAGAGATGGGTCTATTCGTAGCAAATTACGAAATTCGAAAACCATTTGTTTCGTTCGCATACGCGGGATTCGAATTGCGACGTCAGCATAGAATAGAATTGCAGTCGATTCTACGGTGATCTTGCTCGGTAAAGCGCTAGCGATAAATCTTTTAAGCGCTCGATTCGCTGCATAGTCTTTTAAACTGTACATCGCGTGTCACATGCTTTCTCGCAGCGTGAAACTGTAACAAAAGCAACAACGCATCGCAAGGAAACATCGTTACCACAAAAGCGGTGGGCTGCGAGACTCTTATACCATTTACATAGTACAGATATGTAAAACCGAACGCATATGAATAAAAATAAGCATTTACATCTCCTAATTTGATCTATGCCGACTACCACGAATTGAAATAGGAAATTAAATTAGGTGTAATTTTTAATGGACTTTGAACAATGCTAATGTCAGACTTGGTCAATTCTTCAATCCAATATCACTCTGCTATATGCATAGACATGTGTGCATCAAGCAAAAGTCGACAGCGCATTTCACAAACCACAGACGATATAAAACTTAAGGAGGAGCCGATAAATGTGAGCCAAATTGGCGATATTTTATGATCCCAACATCGTCAGAGCAGTAAAAGTGCTTCTGTTGGCTTACGACGTTTACTCGTGACCTCCGTCCATATCAATGACGCGCTGGCTTCTGAGTACGGTGACCTGAATCGTTCTCATCATTAGATCACCTCATTTTATGTGTCATAAGTACCATCAGTTTAATAGTCTTGATTATCTCTATATTTTTATACGTCAAGAGAACAACATGGCTTCCGTGGACTCATTGCAACGTAATATTATTTTATAATGAACTTTATTGTCCGTTATAAATTTAAAATGAAAAAGAACCTCCAAACTGAGTAAAGCAAATTCCATATAAATGCTTAATTATCACTGTTAAGATAATTGTGCCTTTTATTTAGTGTCAATAAATGTCATTATTTTTACAACTTAATATTAAAATAATATTAGATATCGTATTGAATCGCAAACTACTTTTTTATTTGCTTGATGAATAATTGTAACATTAAAGAAGCAATTGCAGCGGTAAAGTAAACTCGTATATTGTAGTAAATTTAAAATTAAGGTATGAACGAATAATCATCACATTTTATTTTCGATTCAAGATACACTCGTATTAATGTTCGCGCCGTAAAAAAGTCGTTACTAAGTAAACTGCTGTCAAAGAAAATATTATGGGCGTAATAGCAAAGTAGCCCAAGATCGTTTCGAAACTCTCAATTTCTAGCATCAAAGAACGAAAGCGAAGCTAAAATCCCACTTAATTTATAATTAAAACGACGGCAACGATAATGTTAAGGGGCTTCTCGTAAAAATAAGTTTATCGTACCGCGGCGCCGTGCGCAATTAAAGCGAATTAACAATTTGGCGGGCCATACTCTACATCTGTAGCGTTGTTAATAACTTTATTGTCCAATAATGACAGAATAGGTAGGGAGAGTGCCGTTTAATGTGTACATAAAGACAGCACCGCTTAGGCAACTAACAAACCGCGCAGAGTTATCCGAGTTTATGAGCACAAACTCAATTAAAATCCGGCGAAATTCGAGCGGGAACAAAATGAAATTAAAGTTGCGTAACACCGAGACGAGCTGTCGCGGATATGATGTAGCACTCGTAGCGCGCTGCTACAGTTTGAATTGGTATTTGCGGTGCCGCTACGATCCAGCTACGGCGTAGGCGGTGAACGGCTTACAATTCTGATGTAGTTTAATGCTTAAGTTAATTAATAAAATTCATTTGTAAGTAGCGAATTATATTTTGTTCTTATATCTAACATTTATTATAATATTAAATTTTAGTTTATAATATTAAATTATGTACTTATTATAGTGAAACTACTCACGGTAGTATGAGACTGGCGAAAGCCTTTTTTGTTAATAATATTTAAAAATTCCTGATCTGTAATTAGGATTCAGTGCTCTAGTACCCATATATTAGTTTTCTTTCATAATTATGTAAAATGAATGAACAATAACGTCTGTGTAAATTTATTTCTATACTTATAAAATTTGTTACATGATGTAACTCGATACTGAGCAATAAAAAGATAAACTTTGTACCATACGGTCTTATAAAAATTCAACTTGTTCGTTGGCAATAAAAATAAATTAAACACAAATGAAATATGTACACGCCTGGTTTCACCCGCTTACTGTAGAGTCCGACATACTCGTATTCTTAACTCAGCCCATTCAGAGCCACAAAATAGCTCATTCGTAGCATGATTCGTAGCGTATTACAAACGTGAGCTACAATTTGAAAACAACTTTACTAACTCGTAGCACTTGTATTTCGGTTATGAGGCTCGCTATAGAAAACTAAATTTCGGAACAGTTTATTAAGAAACAACTACACAATACTCAGGTTTATTACAATAAGTGTTTGATAACTGCAAATTATCCATATCTTTATCATGAATCTATCATGAAAATAGCACTAATGTAACATTTTAACTTATATACGTAAATGTATGTAAATAATATTATTCTGATGGAATACATCTTTATCTTTGCATTAAAAATGTACTAAACACAATAGTCTCAGCAGAATTACCTTCCTCTCCTTTGAGAACTTTGGTACAAAGAAAAAAATATGTCCGAAATTATTACGCGAGTCAGAAAGCGAAATTGCGAGAAGGAAAGACGCTATAATTATATATTCGTGGATAAAATAAAGACGAAGCTACTTCTTGATGGCATATGTTGGATGCGAGACTCAAATTACCCACATTTCGGTGAATCTGAGCCTTTGTCGCGAGGCACGAGTATGCGTTCTTTCCCTCGTATTGACCTCGCCGTCTTTATTAGGCGCTTTTCATTTTATGTCAAGGTAAATTGGGCTTTCAAATTTCGTGAAGTGTGTGCGTTCGTATCATCTATCTACGTCGCGCTTTGGAAATTGGAGATGGAGTTTATGGTTAAACTTTAGATGGTTATTCTTCAAATTGTTCCGTTAAATATATTAAGGCAAACGTTGAATCTTTTAAACTTTAATTTTATAGTTGGTTTTGTTATAAACGTAATATTACAATACATTCACAGTAGGGATTTAATATGAGATAAATTTTAAGAAATAGAGCAAAAAATTGCTATCGATTACGAAACATTTCTTTCGGTGCATAAAATTACTTAAAAGAATTTATTCATACAATTATTGTTCCATTAATTCAGATTGGCGATAACTCAGGGGCGGGTATTTGTAGGAAATAAATCTTAAGATATAAAAGTGAATGTTTGTCTGTATGTCCTTTATAGAATCGTAAACCATGCATTTGATCATGTGCTCATCTTTAGCAAAGTTGTTCTGCATTAGCCCACGAAGGTTTCTGAGCTGGTGACCAAATTGCGACAGATGGCGCCATTGTTTTTACTGGAAATTTATTTTAGTTGATGGCGCAGCAAGGCGCGCTGGGTACAGCTAGTAAATTATTAAAAGCTCACCTTTACTCGCGCCGTCCGGTCCGCGCAGTATGGAACACTCTTCTATGGTGCCGAACGGTGTGAAGAGGCCGCGGACATCGTCTTCCGTTTGCTGTTTGCTGAGCATCCCCACGAACAGCTTTCGATCTGCAGAGAACGGCTTGTATCAGTGGCGGAACAAAGCGACGGCACAACAATGAGCCACACCACATAAGCTTAGCGGTGGTGCGTGGAGCGGCGGATATGAACACTATGTTCCGTGCCGATGTTACCCCCTTAACGTGTGCGGCTAACAAGGTGACCGGGTGCGAGTGACGGACTCATCAACGTCATTAATTAATCCAAGCGAAGCTTTTAACAGCTCTCAACCGGATGCACGAGCAACAAACGACTCGATCGCAATAACATTTACACAGGGCGTTGATATTTGCTCACATCGACTACTCTTTTACTAACTGCAGCGAGATGCGTTCAGTCATTTTAGTATATCGGCACTGAATGCGCGTCAGTTCCATCTGCGAGCTTAAAAGCTCGTCCATTGTTTTGGGCCAATGCGCGTTCGAAATTTCAATTGCACGCGTTCCGTGATATAAATTTGGAAACGTTGTCACACTGTCAATATCTGAACGCATCGGTTGTTTACTAACAGCGCCCTGCCAGCGACTGCGCTCCAACCACCGCCGCCACGCGACCCCGCGTATCACCATTCTTTTGACACCAAATAAACAAATAAATAAAAAAAACAACAGCTCTCTATGTAAACACATAACACACAGTTTAGTCAAAAATGTAACAACGAACAAAATCCAAACCCAGACCAACACATACATAATTAGCACAGTACACTAATCAAATGGTGATTCGTTTTAACGCTGAGGGTTCCGTAGGTAGGGTTCTCACAACGGTTTTAACACACAAGCCAGCGGGATAGGGTTGACGCTACGCGACTACGGAATCCTCGTTACATATTAGCGGCGACTGTTAAATAAACATTGCACAGACGACTTCTGTTCGAGAGCGAGGCTTGTTCGTACGCGTACCCAAACCGTTGTTCACGGTACAGTCTATCCGTTGCGAGCGGCGTCAGTTTTGGGCGGGTTCGCTTGGGCTCTTTACAGAAATCAACGTTCTCAACAAATTAACCACAAAATAACACAAATCCACACTAATTACTTTCTCGAAATGAATGAAAAATAAAATACTTTTTACAGCACGACGATTACTAAGTGCAAAGTGAGCGTACTTATGTTCAATGTCGAATCTACGCGAGTTCGAGGCGAGTGTGCCTTAGGAAGGATTTAGATTCAGTTGTACAAATAAAAGTATAATAATAATAATAATACTAACAACACGTAACACAACAAAACATGTACAGTAGATCTCAGTGGATCGTTCAGAAACTCGTGGGTATTTTTGTCGTTAAAAATGTTGTAAGAATTCATAAAATTTAATGAAACTATCAAATATTATTGCAACGTTTCTGAACCGTGCACTAGGAACGCAAAATTGGTGCAGAGATCAAATTATAAGTACATACACAACAGGGGTACAACAGAAATATTACAGCGTGAAAAAATGTGCGGAAATAAGCCTAATTTCACCGCAAACTTAATTCAAGTAGCCGGAGGTTTTGACGCGGCTAATTAATTATATTAATGTCCTTTAAATTGAATCCGCCTGCCGCCGTTATGACAAAACGTACAGACGCCAAGATAATTCACAGAAGAATTTCATAAATTAATAACGGTCCTCCCGTTTCGAACGGTGTTTACGATTTTTCATACTTCCACAGCGAAAATTATTGCGTTAATTGAAAACGGATTTTTTTGTTTGAAAATTGGATTTTTTTTGTTACAACTTTTTCAAATCAAGTTACCGACCCGTTTCGTACAATTTAGGGTGACAGTGTATTAAGTATGTAGTTTCTTAACATTTCATACTCATGTATAATTTTGTTCACATTCATCCCCACATCAATTAAATCAAGCATCACTTTAAAAAAAAACCAAAGGAAGAACAACGCAACAACATAAAAAAAACATGGAGTTATAATAAAATAGAGTTAACACAAAACGAGCTCCGGTAGATTCGACGTGGAACGCTCTCACCCGCGCTATTGACACAGTGAACAGGCCTAGGGCACGCACAACAAACGCTACCTGGTTCGCCTACGCGCGCCGCCGTGCCGCGCCCCCTGGAACACAAAAACAAGCTACACACGCTTACTCCACCGCTCCACTTATAACTCATTGGTAATGGCATTGAAATTTCGTATAAAAACACCGCGTATATAAAGCCTTCACATTGTCCCTCATATTTATTATAACGTACTCGTACTAACTCAACATTATTGTTATAAACCTTTCCATTTCATAATTTGTGTCTACAGATAATACAATACGACTTATGATTATTTTTAGCATTGACACATTTTTGTTTTACTATTGGACACGTGTCTCGTGTTACAACGAGATAGCAAGCGTTGAATACAAAAAGACATACGGAAGAGAAGACGCGTGTCTGATAGTAAAACTATGAAAGAGTTGATGTTGACAACGGTGATGAATGTTTAGTGCTTAATGTACGGAAAAGAAAATACTATATGGATAATGTATGTTATATTGTATAATAAATATATAAATAAATACGTGCAATAAAAAAGCAAAACAATACTCTGTGAGAGTATGAATAATTGTGGAAAACAATGTTATTAAGAAATTTAAAATAATTAAAAGCTTACAAACCGCTATTGAACTAAATAGCTTATTTATAAATTTACAGTGGCTATATTCACGTAAAAATTACAAACATGTATATCGAATATTACAATATCTTTTGTAAAGTGTAAGTTTTCGGATGATGCCGCGTCACCGCCTAACTCTCATTTCAATCCGTCTAGTTTAATCTCAAGTCAAACATGCCATTTCCAGCTCTACATCACAGCTGTCAAGACATTATAATATTTTTTTGACATATTTTCGCTTTGCAAATAATTTGTGTATTTAATTATATTTATGGAAAACGCCAGTAAATAGAACCCCCCTAATACGACAGCTGAACATGTAAAACACTTTGGTAACCTAGTTTACTTAACAACTTTATATGCATATCTTAACAATTGAAATGCAAACTAATAAGTTATGAAGCGCTGTTAATTCAATTTAATTGGATTAATTATTAATTGACACGCGTCAATTAGTGCCAAATCAAGTGAGTGATGTTTATTAGGCTATAGTAATCACGGTACAAAATTATAGCAATTAATAATATCGATTTCGTGTCTGTGTCCGTGTTATATATTTGTTTATAAATTAGTTTATATGTAAAACATAATTGAATGTGGTAGCTATGTTACAATTTTGACCCAAAATAAGTACTATTAGTGTCTAAAGGAGTAGACTGGGACTAAGGACTTGAAAACTGAAAACCTTTTACGTCTTCCTCTCTCATTAAAAGCAACATACAAAATAGTTTACTAAATTTAAAGTTTTATTATAGAGAACACAATTAATCATAGCAATTATTATTATTTTAAAATTAAGAACTGAACTAAAATTCTTCTCAAATAAGAGTAATATGAGCATTCATATACGGGTCAATAACCTTGCGAACCGCTGTAAAAATAAATGGACAGCCATTTCATTCGTATGTGGTTTTTTTTAGTTTCAGTTGTAATAGACTATCGAGCACGCCTGGTTTGTTTAGTTTCAACCAAATCAAACGTGACAGGACCATTGGGTACAGATGCGTGGAAAAGTGTGAAAATACAGATTTATGCATCACAATTTTATGCGTTATGTTATCATATGTACCTACATAATATGTGTGTACATTTAAAAATATGCATACTGTTTGGATTTTCGCAACAGTAGGGCTCATGTTACTAGATGACATACAAAGAGACTTCTTTCAGACAAATTTTATGTATGAAAAATGAAAGTCTAGTTCTTACCTAGTGTTAATGGTTACTGGCGCATCTACAATGGGTTTTTGAAATAAATAAATGTCAAAACATTGTCATGGATTATCTAATCTATAACTTAACTAACAGATTTTTTATAATCTACGTACACTGTCCATTTAACGCTGACTCATCCCATCTATCTGTCAAATCTATTGGAAAATGCAGTTACCGTAACAAGCCCATGTAAACTGTAATAAATGCATAACACACCCTGTACCGGTAAGTCGCATCTATCGTAAACGTATTGAACGTTCGGGGCTCCTGTGAAAATAAGTTTTAATAATTTTCGATTTACGCAAACGACAACTGGGGTGAGTTTGTTCCGGACTTTCCGATGAATTTTTATGTTTATTAAAGAGAGCCCGATCCGGTTATCCGGATTTGTCCGGATGAAAACTCGTATAACCGGGATGATCGTTACAAATATACTGAAACAGAAAGGGGATGAAATGAAAAATGCGAATTTTCACGGGATCATATAATAAACGCGCAACGAAAGTTCCGTAACGATCTCGGGGAAGCCCCTGAATATTCGCGAATATTACTTTTTATGTTTCGAGTACTTAATTGAGCCGTTCAATACAATTTCTTTTTTTGATGAAAAATTATTTCATTGTTAACGATGGTCCTATATTGAGACGAAAAAAAATCGCATTCACGTGTTTTGTTGGATGTTAGTTATTTTAATACAATTAAACTCACAATCAATCTCTTTATTTTATTGGACACCGGACTTTTTTTAATGATCAGGTTACGTCAGGATGACAAATTATTGTACAATAGCCAAGAGCCCAAGACCGTGGAGAAAATTTTGAAGAATTTTAATGTGCGTAAGTATTTTTAACTTATTTTTCGTCACCGATTTTTAGAGTACTTTTAAAGGCTATTAAAGTACACTTTCATATAGTGCGTTGCAATTGCCATTTTGAATATACGACTAAGTGAGTTACGGCTAATTCCCAACGATTAGACAGTTAGTCTCGTAGCAGGTACTCGTATGATGCGATCTGATGAGATTTATAGTTGGCTGACTAACGCGAGTGCGGCGCCCGTGAATGACAAATGCTTAGTCAAGTTGCGGTATTGCAACTCCTTGCAAACATGTGTTAGAACTAATTAGAGTTGTTATGCGTTTTAGAGTTATTCCAAAGTAAAACAGCACTTGGCAAATTGAACATTTTACTGTCATTTACCGTCCATATATTGTGTAGGAATATTACATACTATGAGTATAATTCGTGATAGGTTTAAACTAGGAAAAGATGGGGGATTTCAGCTATGCAGTTATTTGAGTTAAGGTTGTAGTAATTTCCATGATGAAGATTCAAATAATTGAAACAGTTTGCTGCGTTTTACATCGAAAAAAATACATGCCACTAGCCATAATGGTTAAGGAAAACATCATAAGTAAACTTGCGCACGTGAGCATAATATGGTAATACATGTTTTCTGAAGGAATCTCACTCACTATTAGAAATACAAGTATATATAATAAAACAATTAATGGTTGACAAAATTGAAGTATATTTTTTTGTAACATCAACTAAACAGCGTGCTAATATAACTCAGTTATATTGTATGCTACAGTTGATATGTAACTTCGTATTCTTAGTAAGCAGCTTATCGAATCGTCTCTAGATATACCGGTTGGTAATTATTATTGAGTTTATGTGTTCCACTCGAGCGCCCCCTGGAGACGAGGACGTGAGTTCAGATGCGAATTGCTATGAAGCAAGTTAATATTATATTAAAAGTATATTAAAGTTACTGTTTCGTACACATTCTCAATGGACTACGGAATATGGTATCATTTTTGTTTTGAAATATGCTTTTAATATGAGCGCAGCGGATAGTACAAGAGGCGCACCCATATGCAGTGCTTAAATATTTGTTATTTACCTGTTGAAAACGATTAACTTGACAGATCGCGTCATACTTCTTAAGTCATATGGAGTTAAGCATTAATGCTACATTAGCTAAGTGCAGGTTGGTGAACTTCGCATATTTTACAAGACATTATGGAGAAATCAAAGGTGTGCGGCATTCCTTGCAATGTTTTTCTTAAAGAATTTTCGGTGGTCAGATTTTAATCTATTTTCATGTTACTTAGATCTTCATTTGTCTAGCAAGAAGAATGACTAAGGTAAGAAGTCTTCTACAGTTTTCATCAGGATCAAAGAACTTACATGGATGAGTACTGGATTAAATAAAATTTAATATAACACAAAACACATTCAGAGTCACACCATCAATCATTCGCAACATCTTTTATGAAGGTAGAGAAAAGCACGACGAAAAACAAATGATCCAACATTTATATGTGTTTGTAAGAATTGCTTTTTTAAGACAATTTTGTCGCGTAGAGTGCCGCTTGGTAGCAGTAGCGAGAACAAATCAAAGTAATAAATAATCAATTATAGTATACGTCTGCGTATACTAGGTATAGTATACTATAGTACATATCTTATACTATAGTTGATACACATGTCGATTACCTCTTTACGACTGGGTTCTCATTCTGAGAGCAGACATTTGTTTGATAATCGAAGGATTAAATGCTTTTTGATGATAATGAAAATGTTATATACGAAAGTCACTTTACAGATTTATCTATTAAATGAAAACATCTCAATATTATTTCAATATAACCGGATCTATATCAATCAATGTACACTTTCGATGGAAAATTCTAGTTTTATGTACCTGACAGAAATTGACTGAATACTTGGCAGGTATATAATAAAATTTTCTCGAACCTTCGCATAACTTGGAAAATATGCTCAATACCGTTTTTAATATATTCGCCGAATAACAATAGGGGGAACTATTTTAATAACTTGCAAATACCTTTTATTATCTTGTTCGCTTTTATCAAGTTCGGTACTATCGAGATATTACGAAGTTAATATAAAAATATATTGGGCGTGAATCGCGTGTGGTTGTAATAAATGCTGCTTCTCTGAGGGTTTCGAGCAAAATGCGGATATACAAAAACCGGGCATCGAGAACCAAAATCATTTACAAGAGAACGAAGGGGCCGCCGGTCCGCCTCGGGGACAACAGCACACGTTCGGACGTGTTCCGAAACATTGTTTGGAAATATTAGAACCGTTGGCGGTCCGGTCATTAAATTCAGATTTATACCCGGCCAGCCGGATATCTCTCCCGCGCGACTCCGCTAATGACCGGCTAAATTGAGATAATTTCGCTGCGAAGTTGGTAATAATGGTGGACGGAGATGCAGTGTGCCGCCGGTTAGATATGGGGATTGTGATTAGGTTCTAGTTTGTATGAATATGTTACAAATAACTGCGAGTTATAGGTGGAATATTACCAAATCTTTTTGCCGTTGAAATGTAGATATTGACTTATATTTTAACAGAATACTTTCAAATAGATATTTTATTGGTATTCATGCTAATATGATTACTCCCGCTGTTCAGGAGCTGTTATCCAGCTAAGAAACAAGTGAACAATATTTTCAGCTTATTAACGTTAATAAAGATTAGGTACCGCATAGAAGACTTTTAGAACAGTTAAAAATTAAGTATTAAAGAAGAAAATCCTAAAGTAACTGACGTAGGTAGGAAAAAAGAAGAGGGTGGAAACAGATAAATATTCGCAGCGAAGCAAAACGCGGTGTGTACAAACTTAATATATGAGTTCACTCATAACGAATTCCATATCAATAACCGGAGTTGTTCTGGTGATGGATATGCCCAACCACCTGATTGGATAAAGTCTGTTCCATCTGCTCACTTCCGCCCGCCCCCGATCAATCACGGCAACATACTGTTTGTAAGCAACGTATCAGTGCTAACGTAAATTTATGAGGGCCAAAATATTATTGATGAACTCATACATATTAGATCTTTAAAGGGAAACACGGTAGGTACATTATATAATGTGGGAAATAAGTAACACGATGCATGGTACAGAGCTAATGAAGTGCATATGGATAAAAGTGCATAGTGTGAGTAAGCATTCGGAAGGAAGGTTAGGGGAACAGGGGAAATAAAAGTATACCGAAACGCATGTTGTAATGTCAATTGTTTGAAGGTAGACGGGGGTAATGCTGGTGTTTCTCCAATCGAACATGTTTTACTAACTCTTGGGCACAAATTACCTATTTCCAAAAACTCTTATAATAATTGAGATTTGGAGATGAATAACCAAAAGCGCAGTACCAGCACTTATAAAGCGACACGAACGTGAAATCAATTCAATTAAAAGGAAATCAAGAGTATTTCATAAACTGCTTTTAATAGAACGCGACATTCAATACGCGAATGGCGATCAATAAAATATCAACGCCCAAGACTTAAACACAAAGTCCATTCATAACCGGCTTACGTTATTTTAAGAGGGGGAATTGTCGATAGAAATTGCTTTCAGGTAACTTCTAGACGGAGCGAAAATTTCAATGTTCGGTTGATTCTATTAATTAGCGATGCCGCGTTCGCTCGGTCGCACCAACTTTGAATAGCCAATTACATTGATAATTGGAGGTCGCAGGTACCTCGGGACAAAGACGAACGGCCGGGCGGCGCACGCGAGCGCCGGAGGACGTGTCAACTGCAGAATGCAGTTTGTAGTGCGTTCGAATTGATTAATTCAATTATTCATCAAGAGATCGGATTGGAAGGTGAGGGAACGAGTTTAAATATCGTTGCGACCCCACGATGTCTACGTACCAACTTTAAAAATGAGTTCGCGTGAATTTCATTAAAATACAATCTTTGTACATACGTCTTCTTATAAACGAGAGAATAAAATAATCGACTCAGTTGATTGTGATACATCATCACTCGTAAAGAATAAGAATTGTCTATATACAAGCTGTTTCCTATCCTAATGTATTTAATTGGGGTAAAATTACCGTATGGAAAATCTAAAATGTTGTTAATATTCTTTTCAATTATTATACATAAGTGCGTTAAACATTTATGCTTCCAATAATCTTCAGCATGCTTCCATCGGATTTTTTGAGTTTAAGAACCAAGTGACACAAATCAGTCTACCAACTCTCTATAGGTCTGTTTGTGATCTGTCCCAGTGTAGTTATTGTGAATTAGTACGCAGGAGCTTTACGCTGGAGTTAACTCGAGCGTAAAGCTTCTGCGTACTTCTCGAGCTTCGGAACGCTTTCGGTGGCTGCGTTCTTCGCAACGATCTGGCACTGTTTGTCGAAGCTTAAACAACAATTATTACGAACAGCGTATAAGCGTGTGTCGAGTGCGCGTTCCGACTTGTTCGGGCGTGTTTGGTTTGCGGCTAAGTGATATTATACTGTCGCTTGTAGCGTATTAAATTTGATTTACAATAATAATGTACATAGTATTGGAACAAGATGGCTATACGATTACATATTAAACAGATTCTGCGCTAAAACCGCGCCATATAATACGTATATGGATATTTTTATTACATCCAAACACAGAACACACAGATTTGCTCATCACACAAATGTTTGTGACGCGCGAGAATCGAACTCATGGCCCCCAGTAATAGCCACGGGCTCTAAAGACCACCAAGCCGGTATGCTAACATATTCTCATTAAACATAAAAAGCTACATCATATTTTAGAGCGAAGCAAAGTAATATAATTGTTGTTGCGAAGCGGTAAAACTGCTTGAATTAATTTGTGAATATGCATCGACAGAGCATTAATACGGATTGACGTGTGCCGGTTTAATTAATGCGAGGTATTAATACCGGTAGCGGACATTTTTGAGGTTTGACATACGAGTAGCAGCCGAACGATAGTGAAACCTGACGACTGGGGGTGATGGCATGTGACGGAAATTATAAAGGGCGTACCGATTTTGTTGACTGAAATTCCAATATTACATTTATAATTTTCAATTTTGCATGAATGTGTGTAGTTTCCCCTTAACAATATGACCGTTGGAAAATATGCAGGTTTCCTCACAATGCTTTTGCTCGTCATTAATTAAAAAGTGTTAGCAGACTAGCCTCTAGGTCGTGTAGTTAGAGACTGACTGTTCAACAGAGGTCGTGGGTTCGATTCTTAATTAGAAAAACATTTGTGTGATTAGCACATTTGTTTGTTGTGGTTGTAATAAAAATATCTATACAAGTATTATAATATGTATATTTTTAGTCTACCAGCTGTCTTAACACCAAAGCTACGCCTAGTTTTGGATGAGAAAGCCGTGTGTTAATGTGTCTCAAGATATTATTATTAATTACAAAGTGTTATGGTGCCTCTTTACGTATGCTCAAAATGGACTTAATTAAGTTTACGGTTACTCTATACGTCACACTCGTACATAATATATCGAAGATGCAACGCCATTTCGGCAAACATATCTCCGACAGAGCAAGATGGTTCCGAAGTTAATGAAATTGCCACTGCACCTTACCTCACTCACGTGGCACCAAATTGAGTCCGGACTAACTGACCCAAACCACGCTCTAGTTCAAATTTACTGCATGTACCGAGTACGACACCGTTCTTACGGTATGTCAATTTAGACAGCCCTGTCACCTATGTGTGCCTAGTAGGTACTTCATGTTGCATGCAGTGACGTATCAATTTTAATTAGTATTCCATTTGTAATTATTACTACCGTTTTATAATGTACATCATAATCTTGAGTGAAATTTCATAGAAAGTACTATTGAAATTATATTGTCTGTTAGTCTTATTATTTTATATTGTAGATGAAACATTATATAACCCTTAGCGTGAGTTTCATTTCAATTTTAACACATACATTTGAAAATTGAACTAATTGACTGACTGACTGATTTAAATTAGATAAAGGCCAGTGTTCGGTTACCGAACAGCTGATGAACATATGTGTATGTAGACACTATATGTATATAGATATTCTTATTACACAAATATAAACAAATGTGCTTCATCACAAAATTTGTTCAATAAATCAAGAGGCTAGTCATCTTTCATTCATAGTATAATGCTTTGGATTGGCTTCAATTTCTAAAAACTTAAAGACTCAGTGATATCGTCATAAAGTACTCATTTTAATATCTTCTTGGGCTTCTCAATATCAAACTATACGAGGGCAAAACCGATTTAATTAAGTCCTCTGAAAGCGAACCTAGTATATGCAGATAGCCGGTTTGATTTCGACCAATACAACATTTATGCTTCAGTAAGCCGTCTCACGCTGCGACTTATCTCATTTAATAGTCATAATTGGAAATGGATACAGTTGTCTGAGACGGTCGGTGGTTTCCGAATTGTCGTGTTACTAAGCGGATGTATAAAGCTTAGATTCATATTTCTGAAGAGCTATATTTCCTATAACATTCAGATACTTGGCTTTATACATATTGGTCGCTTAGTCTAGTGGTTAGAGGACGTTAATGCTAAAGCGGACGTAGTGAACTCGATTTCCACCCAGGAACAAATTTGCGTGATGAGTACCTACATTTGTTTGTACTGTGGCTAGGTTTAATAAATGTCTAACTACCATTGAAAAAGACAACGTTCCTGATTTGAAATCAGATAACCACCCATCCTAGGGCAAAGCGTACAGAAATAGATAGGTAATTTAGTGAGCGAATGGCGCACCTAATTTTCGTCGACCGTCCGCCATCAGCATAACATGACCATCAAACCGACACCATTCGGAACGGTCGCTAGTAAATTATTACACCGCTTTGTCTCCGAAACAAGCGTTAAAGTTTTAATAGCGCACAATAAAAACTGTTATGACCCATACACGGACGCTCCGTGTTGGGACGATTCCCACTTTTTGTGACAGCTGTGCGAACAACATTGTATTTGTGCCGCACTGTATGACAGGGCGCAACTGTTTAACAACCATATTATACTCAACTTTTAAATAAATATGATAGAACGAGATACTGAACCAACCATAATGTGCAGGGTTCGCCCGGTTGCTAGTCGAATGTCGACCATTTCTTATTATAATTAATTTAATTCCAAATTTAAAAATCGGTTTAAAATATAAGTGATAGAGGTCGTTGAACTAAGGCCAAAAATAATTGTAAAAATATTTGGCCTATATCGGATCCGAAACCACAACTTTCGGTTGCACAGTCAGATTCACTGAACCACTAACCACCTAATTAGTGTAACTCTGATTTGCTTTGATTACGAGTACATGATTATTATTATTGCAGGTCACTGAGCGAAGAAGAAAACCCTATGTACGAGTATAACTGAAGATATACAAATAGGTTATACACTAGATCTATACATTAATCGTGGCGAAGGCTTGCAACGAACTGTCATCGTGCCATTACAGCGGAGTAATGCCTCCACGGAGACAAGTCCGGGCGCCCGGACGCCCTGTCCCGGGTGACTAATTTACGGCGTCCCCGGATGCGCGCACCTTGCCGACACGGATTACCGACACTGAAAGAGGCACAGCGCAGCCTCCGGGATTATTTCTAGATAATCCCATGATTAGACACGATTATTAATTACCGACACAAATTCACCGTGTTCTCGGACGGACGGTTTTGTCGAGAATTTTTTTTTAAGTACTTTGGTCTCATTGAAATATTGGCCATAGTGTTTTTTGTTATAATCAGTGCAACGAATTTAACTTTCTAAATACTACAGTACAAAACGTACTAGGGAATAATAGAGCTGCTTTTTTAAATTCAATTAAACCTTGAGTTTGATTGTAACAATATTTGATTGTCAAGAATTATAGGTACTCGTAGGTGAGAATAATTTGAAAATTGAAAATTTTATCGTACTATTTCTACAAGTTAGTTAACTTAGTTACACACGGGTTTAGACTGTTGCTGCTATACAAAGTTTTCAGTGTGCTTAAAGTATGATTTACCTCTATTTGTAGCATTTACTACATACTGAACTGTTTCGTTCCATGTAACAATAAAACTACAATATTAATATCCCGTCCTAGCATGACCCTTCCAGTTTAGTGAGATCCTTGGTTCCGTCACACAGTGTCACTTCTAGAGACACCTTCGGAGCAACCATTACTCAATGTTTATCTTTGCTTGTATACTAATTTATATCAACTTAGATGGATTGTGTTCTTGGGAGGTTTTGTGTTCTGAATAATAATGTGAAATGTGAATATTTAACATAACAGTAATTGTTTGATAGCTTTGTTTAACTAATCTTATACTACAGTGGTTAGAGACCCCGCTAAACCGAAGGTCGTGGATCCGATTTTCAAACAGTAAAACTCGTTTTTTAAAATTAAAGAACTACTCTATTTCTCTTCACTAGTAGTCTTAGTAGAACATACATATTGATGCATATCCGTCTGTCATTAGTCTTGAAGAGCAAGAAAAATGACTGTTTTGTCATATACAAAAGCATAATTCTGAGTTGCTATATACAAAAGTGAGTCTCAGCTTGAATATACTAAAATTTATGAGTCAATAAAATATTGCGTAATACATAAAGACTTGTCATGCTTTAGATTAAATTATAGAGATAAAGCGTGCAGTTTTCGTCGCCATACTTTCCTATCTCGTTATAATAAGTGACACTATGATCTTGAAAATGCAAATAATTTCGTAAAATCAGTGTTGTATCTCGCAATTTGGACCACGCTTCTGTAAATACCAAAGCCCATTTTACCGTTAATTGTTCGTTAATAATGTTCAAGTATGTGTGATATTAATATACACCGTCACCTGTTGCGGAGTCGCAGTCCTGGCATACTTTAGAACGATGTAGATATAAGGACAAGACGCGTTCTAATTCAGTAAACTATGATATTAAATATTTGTGTTGAACATATTTAGTAACCCGTTCAATGATTAGGCTATGCTTTTGAGTAGTAATTCGTATGAATTTATAACACACGATATATGTACACGGATCATATTTATATTATGCATTGAAGGTGTACCAAAGACTGTTTGGCTACTAACACATATTATGCGACTGCGATATACTCGTATGTATTGTAACAATTATTGCAGCCAGCCCTATATTGTGTCGGTGATCTTAACTACTCAGCTCATAACCCTCGGATTGCGGGTTCGATTCCCATTGAATACAACCAATTGCGTCATGATTAAATATTTGATCGTCATACTGTTATCTCATAATCAAAACAATCGTTAAGCAGTTTTGGATTACGCAGTGCGTGTAGTAAAATATTATTATTACTGCGAGCTTACTGATTTCATAGATTGTTTTAGAACAGTATAATGATAGTTCGCAGAAGCTATCATTAATAACGGCACCTCTCTGTATTCAATGAAGCATCCATAAGCGCCATTAACTCGCCCGTAGCGTACACAGTGATCGTTATCGCAACTATTAAATTCAATAATGAATCCGCGAGGGTGGGTAATGACAAAGTTAATTCGCGTCCCCACAAGCGGTCATTACGATCGGCCGGGGTTCGAACCCGGGACCGGTTAATCGCTCCATCGATTGTTTAATGACGCTACCGTTCCGATACGGATCTGCGTTCAGTTTCAATTGCTGTCCTGTGTTTAACTTAAACACTCATATCCTGCTTAAAGTTACATTTTTAAACTCAATTTTAAATTTTATTTATGTTTAAGCGTAATAATAATTTGACAGACACTCATTTCCCGTTTAAATTTTCATTCTTAAGCTCAATTTTAAATTTTATTTATATTCAAGCGTAATAATAATTTGAAAAAACACTAATTCCCTGTTTAAATTTTCATTCTTAAACTAAATTTTAAATTTTATTTATGTTGAAGCGTAATAATAATTTGAATTCATTACCTGTATTTCTTACAATAGCATCCAGTTTAAAAGGGTTAGAAGTCTAGTAAGCGGTAGAGCATTTTTATGTATATCCTTGGTCTGGATAAGCTTTGCTACATTTCTACCCTGATGAAGTTGTTATTAAAACAATCTCGTTTCGGTCTGAATGGTTAGGATGACTGCCGACATGTACATGACAACAACCATAACATTAGTAGGTATAGCATATACCAACCATATATCAAGAGTGATTTAAATATGTCCACATTATATTTTTGGACTCATCGTTTGTGAAGAAAAAAAGAAAAAAAAACCGAATAGCATTATTTTAACATCTATTATGAAAATAATTTTAAGATTAACGCCAAAGCGTTAATTCGTCTCGCAGCGCCATTTAACGTTATTCAAGCAAAATACATGATGGGTATAGGAATATTCTTTCAAATTTGGTGATAAAGTATTCATAATTCTATGGTGAGATTGAAAATTGAACGCAGTAAAGGTTACAGCACACGTCAGGCAAATGTCGAGTGATATGATAAAGGTCATTCCGGATCATTTATTATTAGTGAAGGTGCGGTACGGGCCCCATGAATTTGTTATCGATCAGGGGGTGAATTAGTAAAGCCTTCGTAACGCACGGGATCTATCGCTGGCGATTTACTACCAACTATTGTCGAATGTGACCATCTAATGTCTAACAGAAAAATTGAAGCTAATTTAGTTATTCAACAGTCTAGGATTTTCTCTGAGTTGAAGTAACTAAGTTAGTTAGGGTTAACTTAAGCAATTACCCAAAATTATAGTTAAATTCGCAACCTTGTAGTTACAGAGACAGGCGAACTTAAATGCAACTTAATCTACTTTTATTGCTTTAAATTTCTTTTTATCATTCACTGCGTTCGAACTTTTAAATCACAATTGAATCGCAAACATTCAATGTAATAATGCATTAATTTCACATACACACAGAAGACAACAAATATGTTTAATGCTCAAACGTTTGTCTTTCATGTAACGTTTGTGTGTCTTTCAGACTTTCCGTTAGTCTATTAAATAAATGTCCAGTAAATAAAGGTCTAGTAAGTAAATGTCCGGTAAATAAATGTCCAGTAAATAAATGTCCAGTAAGTAAATGTCCGGTAAATAAATGTCCAGTAAATAAATGTCTAGTAAGTAAATGTCCGGTAAATAAATGTCCAGTAAATAAATGTTTAGTAAGTAAATGTCCGGTAAATAAATGTCCAGTAAATAAGTGTTCATTAAATAAATGTCCATTAAATAAAAAATAAAGTCTTCCGCGACTCGCCGGTCGCTTCTCGCTTCCCCGTAAGACAAGATTTTCCTTCAGCCCAAAGACGGTTACAACTTAATAGCATCATCATTCGGACTGTCAGTTGGCATTTGACTTTATTCATTGCGCGGTGAAGTGTCCTTCCTGACTGCCAGTCAATTGTCTGAAAAGGTTAGGGGATCAGGCTTTAAATAGAAGGGCTGGTTTGTACACGCGGGTATGCCTTTATAACAATGTCGTGGCCAAAGACTAGTATAATAAATAAATAATATAGAGATTAGCAATATATCTTTAATTTCTGCCTACACCTATGGCAATAGGCGTGACTGTATACATTTGTAGTGACTTTGAATATATTTGTACACAAACCCATATCTAAACCAAAACATTATTATCAATTGAATTTAAATGAGATTGAAACAGGATTGCGAAAATGGTTTAGTTTACCAAAATCCACCTCAATGTCCTTGATGTGGTTGTAATATTATTATGAAAGTTTCGCCGTACCCCGCGCGCATACATTCGAATTAATACGCGTATGAACGTTCTAAATTCCCAAATTGTAAGCCTGCGGAGCGCGGGAACGTTAAATTGGCTGTTAAACTCGCGCTGGGATACAGTGGTGACGTCACAATCGCATAACACGCCGGATTTATTGACGCCATTAACATGGAAATAATAATTCCACACTTTATCGTCTATAAAGCCGTTATTATATCGGCCCGTTTGATAAATAATTCAATTTCGACCGACATTCGTGCGACATTATTGCTACGCGTTACCGTAACGGTGGCGCTAACAGCAATCTTTGGACGACCTGGCGAAGCTACATCGCTCAGACTCAATGTCATAAATTTATTAGTAGAACAAATTTATTTTAAGATCATATAGATTTATTGATCCATAGTAATAATTCCTTAAAAGTCCATAAAAAAACTTCGAATGAGCCTGCATAATTGTATGAGATGTTTTCATAACAGCCTGTAAGATACATATATGAAACCTACTAATCCGCACTTGACCACTATAATAAAGAGTGTTAATTGTAATAGTTATGAGAGCAGACAGGTCTGCTCCTGCTGCTGCTGAATACAGATCCAGTAGAAGAACCTTAAACCTGTTCAACAAACAATATAATAAGTAAATAAATAATAGTAATATTGACGTCAAACGATTTTCAATTATAGTAATCTATTAACAAATCCATATTTTTATCTGAAGAGATAAGTTGCTTTGTAAATAGCTGTAAAAAATATATGTAGTCCATTTATACACTCACATATGCAATATATGCTGCTCGTTTCAACGTCGATACAACCAAGAAATGAAAATATTTACCAATATGTTGTAAGCATAGTGTTCAAACATGTGCAAGGTAAAAAGACACCACGTCTAGTATCTACTACCTAGAATCAACTAACGATGTAAATGTGTCATAGTATATCTGTATTTGCTTTCAAGCAGAAATTAGATTTTTTTTCAAATACTTCCCAACAGATGTACCGTCTTTGGCTTTTCTGCACATCCTTGAGATCCGCTGATGGTAAATTGAGTGTCAAGCGAGCCTGTCGCACCATACTTTTAGGTTCGATAAAGCATACAAAATAGCGTTAAATACGAGTAAACGATTACTCCAACCAACGTTACTGTTCCATGCAAAAAACCCGTTCACAAAGAACAGGCAAAAACTATTCGGGCGGTAATGAAAACATACAAAAACCAACCGCTAAGCATCTTTCCGTGAGTTGCGGAAATAATTCAGGCGTTAACGCGGAGAGTTGTGGTGGCGTGCCGTGAGAGGATGCCATCAGCTGGCAGTGGTATGCCACTTATAATTTATTACCACTTTATAAGTGCTAAAGTGTGTACATTCATAAGTCCAGCAACGCTCCTGTTGGCTTGGGATATAAATAATTCAGTGTAGCTGGGTGTGAGCGCTTCCCCGGAGCATTCGATTGCACGTTTTCTACTCGGAGAATAACGTTAATAATGACAGCGAATAGACACTTCTATATGTTCTGCGACTAACCCTTGCTGTAGATCATAAGAAATTTTATTGCATTACATAACTACTTTCTGTTAAAGTAAAGATCGAAATAGCTATTGAACAGTACAGAAAAAGGAAATTATCATTTGTTATCTGAATAACAGTATTACCTTGAAATGTATACGTGATCATCGGATCTTAAACTAGATTCAGCTTGTAATATGGTAATGGGGTGGTTGATGAAATATCTAAATAAATATCTGGCAGATAATGCCATTTGGCATTAAGTCCGCCCTTTGTAATCCTTTAGGTTACAATAAAGAATAAATAAATAAATAAATAAATAGTTAAATAGTGTATTATAAACCAGCTTAAAGAACAAATATTTATGCCTATGATAAAATATTTATCCATTATTGCATGTGAATATAAAACAATAAGTTAATATTCCATGAAGATATATA
>DWQT01000126.1:0-29719 GCA_018244895.1 Myscelus amystis hages | reverse complement strand
GATATAGATATAGATATAGATATAGGTATAGATATAGATATAGAATAGAAGATAGATAGAGATAAATACATCTATGTTTGCGAACGATTTGATAACCATAACACGGGCATTAAATTGCCTACTTTAGAGGCACCCGAGATTGGTGATGTCACAATTATTATTTAAAAGTCAAAGACAAAGTCGTTTATTTGCACAAATATGGGTACAATAAAAGATGTTACAGAATTACATTAATTCAATCCTTAGTTTGCCTTTTACTGCGTACAAATTCTACGTTTCACCATGTCATACGTGGCCAGGGCTAATTAGAAGTTGTTTATGACAAAACAACAAATATCCGAAATATAGTCGAGAGGTCATAAATCACAGCGAGAATCTAACATTGAGAGGATTTCTATGCAACCTTCACTATGTCTATGTCAGCTCGGACATTAAATGGACTGGGGAGCTGTGGTTATCGTGATTGCTGATTTGTGGCTCTCAGAGATTCAGCTATGACTCACCGGTTACTGGAAATTCTGTGTGAATCAGTTTAATTTATTCCGTATAAAACACTTACAATTCCAAAGCTGTTGCAAGTTTCAAGCGTACTGCTGAGGTCTTAGTCATTCGTCTAAGAGTGCCTTTTCACCAGTCGTAAGTTTTACACGAGACCTACACGTAAGCCACGTTTTGTAAATTTCTTAACAGCTATTACTAATTAAATCTTTCATTAGCTTCAAGCCTGGTTCCATTTGGAGTATTAACCTATATCAATAGTCAGAATGGTTTACTTGTAAGCATTAATAACAAAGATTGAATTAATAATTTAATAAATAATTAATTATTCGTTAAATAGAAGTAGTGTAAGGTAAAGAAATGATAATTAGGTAATAGTTAGAGGTTTTCAACACAGGTTATTTCAAAGTGGTTTTCATATCGCTTGGCTTGGATATTTATTTTTCATATTTTACAAACTTTCAAAATAAGTCAAGAACTTCGCATTCGAAAGGGCTCAAGCTTAAGTTCATAACTTTTATAAGTACTTAACCATTTCTGTTTTAAAGGGCTTTAAACTTAACGCTTGTATAAGTTTTGCGTTAAGATTCTGTAATTTCAGCTTTCACGTTGAACTTTTAATGTATTCATTTCTAATCTTTGCTTAAAACAATTATTAACTAATCTTCAAATATGCCGATCCACGAAATACCATACGCACTGGTGCTTGTTACGTCATAGATGAAATAATATCATAAGTAATATTATAAATATGATATTTAACAAGTCGGCCACTTGATCCCAAATTATCGAAATAATTCTTAATCCTAGTAATTACATCTTGTATCAAGTATCTACATTAGATTAGCGCCTTCAAACAAACAAACAACCAAACAATCAAACAAACTCTTCAGCTTTAGTATTATTAGTATAGATAACTATATAAAAGTATGTACATATATAAGGCACTTGTGAATGCAGGAGCCACCTGCAGCCATAACTCGCGCGTCGCACGTCGCGGCACAAATAAAAATTTCACTCGCGTCTAATAAATTTCTAAATCGACGTAAAGTTGTTTCGTATTCAGGCTGGCGTCGGGGATTTGGAGTACAATGAGATCATGCAAAGGCGAAGGGACGGATACTGTACCCCACTGCTGTTCGGCCGCTGACAATGTCTCGTGTTATGTTTTTTATGTTTGAATTAGCGAAGGAAAGAAGAACAAAAACACACTTTATTTCTAAGAATACATAAAGTAGAAATGCGAGTTGAATTTAAAATAAGAAAAGATTTTTGTTCTCTGACAGTTTGTCTTATGTATAAAATATAAGATATTATGGTTTTGTGTAAAAATCATCGCGAATAAATCTTTTTTCTTTAATTCTATCTTGTTTCTTTTATTACCACCAGCTCAGATCCTGTCTAATATTCGCGTATTATAATTTCATCAAACTCATATCGGTTCCTCTATTTCTTTGCACGCGGTATTTTTCAAAGCGCGTTTGTCTAAACGGATTTGTCCTTGTGGTTGTCTGTATTCTATCTAGCGGCTTCGGTGGTCTGCGGAAACTATTTCATTTATCTGTTCTACTAAAAGCTGACTCCGTTTGAATTACAGACTGCATAGCCGAAAAATGTTTGAGGTTTCGTTGAAACGTTTGAGCCATTTTTTGTCTCTTTGTAATATTTTTATGTACTGTATACGTCGATAATTACACTGTTATTAAAAGGTAACCGTGACATTTGGTAGCGTTTTATTTTATTATTATCATCGGCCGCTTTCTTCGCTTGAAGTTTTTGGTATCTCTGGTTTAGGGAATTAAAACATTTTTTTTTTGCAAAAAAGTTTGGTTGAACAATAAAAAAATATCTGGATATCGTCGTTTACAACTGAGTTGAGATGTTGCTAAGTACGGTCCAGGCGATCCTAGAAGAACCACTGGAACATAGTGACATAGACTAGAAGACATAGTGATAGACTTAGAATAATGACGCAAAACTTCCAGCCAATTAAACAAATGAATAATTCCAAGTTCATATTCACGACAGCTCGTAATTATTACGCTATAATTACGCTATAATATTAATTATTACGCTATAACCTGCATGAGGTTATAGCGTAATAAATGATCCACAAAACACATTTCACAAACAAGACGTGGAATAGTCACACGTACCGCCAATAAGAATATACCAATTCCACCCGAGTGGTAGTATCGACGATTGAAATATACTTCTACGGGGTTGCTACGTTTGGAAAAGTATTGTACAAAATAAAGGGAGTTGGAATACGATGTTAATACTTACTTATAAATACATTATTAAGTATGCTTTCATAACATTATTAGTGGACGGAACAATTCAATAAAATATAATATAATTACATTGTTAAAAGTTACAAATAGGTAATACCAGTCTTAATAGTGATCATGTTATTATTAATGTTTATGATAATATATATTTTAATAGGTTAAGCATTTACATGATGTCATTCACATAATTTATGTAGTATATTTTATTCTTTTGTTTCTATAAGCTATAATGGTCTATGATAAATGATCTGTCTATACGGACCGTCGGCTCGAAGGACCATCTTATTTTATATGGCGGTCGTCATCCCTGTTATAAGAAAAAAAAGATGTTTACAATTTTGGGTCCGTTATTTCTATAACGAGTATTTTCGTTGTTTATTTCACAAATATAGGTATACTAAAATTAAATGTTGTAGTGTTCAAGGCAGTTGTAAAATTAAGTACACATTACCATATGTAACAATATATCAGTTCACTGTATAATTAGTTATTAATTTCAGAGTTAAAAACCCGGTTCGCGTCTAATGTGGTATTATAGGGAACAAGTAATAAAAATTTAATTTCAGTGATTTTGAAAATGGAAAGGTATTCACACGATTCTATCGAGAAATATAATAAAGCATTCGATACACGTTTTGCTCGTTTGTAATAACCAACGGAATTTCTTAATTTCGCAGCTAAGTGCCGGAATCCTTTATTGAGTCGGTATCACGCAGAACAATACGCTGAAAGCGTTAATGCAGTTTTCTCGTTCTCGGTATATGTAATTGATACTGATAAGTGTACGAAATCTGAGGGGTTTATTTCTGGAGGCGATGTAATATCAAGTGGTTCGCTAGTTGACGCCGTAATGGATTTTACTTGTGAGCGTGGCGAAAGCGATGCGCGCGTGTGAATTATTGTAAGTAATCATTTGATACTTATAAATATGTTGCTTAGTGGGCGCTGTATGCGAAGTAGTGATGAGACAATGATAGCGACTGTAATTTTATTTCTTTATTTATTATTTTTTGTACACTTTTTCAAAACAAAAGTAACAAAACGCGAACTTAATGCCTAATGGCAGTCTTCTGGCAGCAGTTTATATAAAATATTTTATATATTTTTTTATATTTCACATTTTTTTCCTGATACGTACAACTTGAGATTATTCTAAGCAAGAGTGAATAGGCACTTTCTAAGCAAGAGAACTTAAACTGTACCTCACTTACTATTTACTATCAACATATGAGTTCGCAGTTACCACAAGAATTACGCTTAAAATAATATAGTTTGAACGGACAGCTTCGTCCATATATTATTGAATTATTAATATTTATTCAATATTAATAATTCAATAATTCAATTCATTAATTTGGGTTAAGATGGTAGTATTTGAGTTGTCCCAAGATTTTATTCTGATTATTAAGGAAATACTAAAGTTACGATAAACAGTTTTTTACACAAATTTCCAAGGAAATAAACCTCACTTGAATTCCTTCAATCGAACCACAAGGAATTACCCATCTACCGGAATATTATTCAGCTCGATGTAAAAATACCTACCGTTCCGTTAAACGGTTCCCTCAGAATGAGGCGCCTTTAGAAATCCGCAGGGATATCATATACATGTTGTTTCAAAATTAAGTAGTAGTTTAAAATTTATAGATTGTAGGGGCTTTTCGTGTCCCTTAACGTATTTAAATAAAAATCGTCTTCGTACTTTGAATAAAAATATTATTATCTATCTTCCAATAATAACAGATGGCCGATGAAACATTTGAATTTCAATCCCGGAAAATCGTGAAACAATTATAAGTACCGAGCTATCAACAGCTCACAAGAAATATAGAAATTAAAAATAACAATGATATAACAAACTTATTTAATGTCATGTGCCGCAATAGTATGCTATTCGAATTCATTATTTTTTCAGAACACCCTCTACTTGCCGAGATATAACTGTAAGAGAGAATTGTATGCGAAATCTCCCGTGAAATTGACGTTGCGTCTCTGCTCCTTTCTCCCTTCATCCGACGGTGAGGCGTCGCAGAATTGAAACTTTTTGAAAATTCACAATTTTATATTGATCCTGTCTTTTTACGCTGAAGGTAAAACTGTCGTGGAAGACATTTATTATAATAAGACTGAGCATTAATAGTGCACTTCAAAAACTAAATTAATAGTAAGGCGATAACGAAGAAATAAATGATTTCCTATGAAAATAAAACTAACATTTTATTCACTTATAAAAACAAGAAAATATTTAACTTACTTTAACAATCGAAAACTGATTTTGATGTATGTATAAAGTACTATTAATGTATAATACTCCTGTAACGTAAATACAATCATTTTCATTTAAAGTAAATGATTAGCCTTAGTAAAAAACTTATTACAGGTGATAAGAAAAAACATCTCAGCTCATTTATCCTTTAAAAAACTTCCAATAATTACCACACGAGGGTACTACAAAAAAGTACAAAAAGAATTTCAGTATATCCAAAGCTGAAGCTGATCAGGGAGGATGATTAATAGCTGAAGAGGAAACAGCTATCAGGTCGTCACAGATACATCGCTGCAACATTCTTTCCGTGAAGATAAACGATAAATAATGGGTGAGAAGATTAATTAATGGCATATAAACTTATTAAGGGCGTCCATTATATCGCTTTATCGGGGAGGCAGAATTCGGCGCCTCTATCACGAGATAGCGATACTGTATTATTAGGTTGTGATATATGTTGGAACACGTGAACGTGATCAGAGAAATTGTATGATAATATATTGGGACACTCATAGATAGCCATTTGTTCCCAAATTACTATGGTGTCTGGACAGCTGATAAACTACATACATAATATAATATAATATCTTAGGACAATTCCACATACGGCTATCTGATTCCTAATGAGGTAATTTAACATCTGTGTTATGGTAACCAGACAGCTGATAAACATTCATATATACATATTATATAATACTTATATAGATATTTATTACATCCAGACACAGTAAAAACAAATTTGCTCGTCACAGAAATGCTTGTCTTGGGTGGGAATCGAACCCACAACCAAGAGACCGGACCAAATTAAATTATATAGCATAAACTCACAGACACATGTTTTTGTGTCTTCATTGTACTGTAACGTAGTCGCTTAGAGAAACCAGATTATAGAAATATTCGTTTATATTAGCTTACTTAGGTCCATTTCCCTTTAGTACATTATTGAAAAAAGTGTAACAAGATAATACGATTCGAAACCAAATTGACCGAGAGCTATGTAAAAAGGAAGAAAATACACGTATCTGAAAACTTATGAGAAGCATTGAACAGCTAATAATGAAAAATTAATAAATAAATAATAATAAAAAATTAACCAAACTCCAAACACGTACGTACGTCGAGTCGTTTCAAACTACAAACCATAAAACATTATATAGGTACAGTATGAATACACAAGTGAAGAATTGAATGTTCTATAAAAAGCATATCTCCTGTAAGATGCTTCTGCAGCACTAATCCAATTGGCGAAATCCACAGAGGAGTTGCAGTCGCAAATTTCACTACATAAAAGACATTGAGGACACGGGGGACGCGGGGAGCGGAATCTGGCGAGGCATTGTATGTTGTGTAAAAAGCACATTCCGAGTTAGAAGGTTCCTCTGTTTAGCATAACGATGTTGAGAATCGTAGCTATACAAATAAACAAAAACATGCACAATATCTGCATCTCAAAAGCTGACTTCGTTCTGTCGCCAGTCGATTGTCATCTATATACTTTTATTATGTAAAACTTTTACTCTGTGTTACCAGCGACAAAAAGTTACATGTCATGTTAATTTGTAAATATTACTGATGCAATTTTACGAGCAGTTCTTCCCCTACAGTTCCTCCGGGCTTGCCATAGTTCTGAAATAGACTGGTTACTACTAGTGGACGTAAACAGGAGACAGGGTTCTATAGAAAAAATGCAAATGTATTCCTGAAATAATATTTGTTCACTTATAAGGGAAATATACAAAAAAACTAAACAAAGATAAAATACGTTTAAGCACCGCAGATGTACTTAAATGTATAAGGTTTTTCATGATTTATTACATGTTCTTGGTTTTATTTTGTTTTTTAGTATCGAGTATCATTTTTGAGAAAATATTGTATTAGGAATGCTTCGGATTTCGTAATGTCTTGTAAATTTAACCATAATTCATAATGATTTAATATCGCTGTCAACTTACCAAAAACAGTCGTAATGCTTAACGAAAAATTACAGCCCCTAGGGTGAAGTGGAAGTATTTGAATAAGTTTCGTTATCGTAAATCTAAATAAAATCAAACAATTTGTGAAAATGATTTCAATTATATCAACTTACCAACTAGGATACAAACACTGTGATACTTTATCGAAACAAAAAAGTTTTCTCATAATTAAATAAGGCCATCAGCAGAAAAGCGACGTAATATTTTCTTATTAATGTTGTTCACTGTACATTCTTGATGTAATCTTAGTTTGTGAACTTTTACCATCCACGAAAGTAACGTGAAAGGTTGACTTCGAATATTTTTTATATCATGAATGAAAGTTCATAAGCCTTTACTGAAAGACATTATTAATGTCTGAGGTGACACATTTTTACTCGAAAAATTGTTGTGATTTTCTGCGTAATTTTTATAACCAAGCTACTTAAAATAACCGTTTAAGGTAGGCTTTGTTTAAGGAATTGTTTATATAAACTAATTATACATTCACTTTATATTGTCCTGTATACTGGCGACAGAAAGCACATACTATACACTGTAAAGTTGGTTAATTTCAACGTACATTCATCAAAAATGTGTCGTTAAGATTCTTTTTTCAAACAATTTTGTGGTAACAATACGAACTGAAACGGTATCTGTGGAATTTAATACGAACTCTTCGCACAGGAATATAACTGCCGCCCACATCTCGCGCGCCCCTATCAAACCCTCGTTTGCGCGAAGTGCGGAGTCAATGTATATCTCAACGGCGGAACACCGAAGAGAACGGCGCTGCGAACACTTTTTCCCCATTTCCGAACGAATAAAAACGACTCAAAGAGAACTTCATGGCTTTTGTTACATATTATCCTATATCGTTTCGTGCGAACGTAACTGAAGCAAATTTCCACAACGTTTCCCTGGAATTAGCAGCTCTTTGTGGGCTTGTCGTTGTGCCACGTGACTACTAAGTCGATGTGGCACGCCCTATTAATGTATAGAAGCATATTTCTTAACAGACGAGGGCTGGTAACACGGCAGTACGGTTGCTACACTTCTGGCATTGTAAATAATTGTTTATTTGGTAACCCTAATAATAAGACATATATGTTAAGAACTACCAAAGTATGGCCTAAAAAAGGTAGGCCTTGAGCAACGATTCCCAGATACTAGTACGAGTATCTAAAGAAATGATGTCATCTTATTCAATAAAATACGGCAGTTTTCGTTTAGACATCGGAAACAAACGTGAAATATGTAATGACCTTGGGTTGACATTTGTAAAATAAAATAAGATTTTATAAATAACATACCTATTAGTGTATCAAAGGTGAGTATGTCAAAATATAGTACTCAACCAAATGAGTTATATTCTTCTTAGGGATTCCAATACTTTTTCAAGTTTTAAATTTATATTCGAAACATCAATTTATCGAATAAACGCTTTCTTTCTTTGTTTCTATTTGATTATATGGTACAATTCGAACTCACACGACAGGAGTCCTAAACACATGAAACAGTCCAAGCGACGTAATACATAAGCCATCTAGATATAACGCCGACACAACAGCGTAGATAAGTGAAATCAAATAGCCCGATCCGATATACATTTCAATATAGTTGACTCGTTAGCTTACGCTTATCGCTACCTGACGAGATCATTAAGGCGGTATCGATCGGCGCTCAGACATTAGCCGGCGACAAATTGTCCGATCACTGGACAGGTAATTGATTCGCGGCGCTGTGTCCTACGAGGCTTTGTTTAAGGTAGAGCCTCCTGAAATTTAAGCACCTTCCTACACAAACGAGTTAATGCCTTGAAAGGAAAGGTGTTTATAAATTTTATCCTCGTATCCTTAATCAATTAACAACTGTGATGGTTAGGTCGTATGATTTTGTTTTTAACATTTTTATTCTTATTGTATGACGGTTTTAGGACGTCTACCATACGTCTAAGTGCGGATCGGTAGACTTGACACATCTGAGAAACGTTGTTCCTATAGCATACTCTAAGATGTGAAGATGTCCTTGTGTCGCTATTTAAACAATTATTATTATTTTACAATTACACACTGTTTTTATTGGAAAATTCGGGTAGATAGAAACGTGGCTAAATTAAGAAGTTCCCTACCATTCAGCACCCAAACATATCTATTGGATGAGCGACCGGTCGAAAAGGGTCCGAATAGATAAATATTAGCCGTTATACACAAAAACATCACCCTCTCGAGGTCTAGATAATTATGAGGGTGCAAATTTACAGCGCCGCGTGTACCCGGGCAAGCATCCCGGATGAAACAATTTGGGTGCCCTAATCAAATAAGGTGCGGGGGTGAAATTTTAAATTTCTAAGCAACATTTGCATAATGACCGCCGCTACGACTCAATCTGGAGGGAGAATTTGATTATTGTCATACTTGCTTCACGAAATAACTTTCCTGATTTGATTTTAAAAGTTGGATACGTTAGGAATTTAAATAGTGAATATAACACCTCTAAGGTGTGCAGATTTACTGAAGATGTTTTCTTTCATACTTTTACCAAGTGGATATTTAGCTTAAGTACGTAACAAATCAGAGGTGCGTGCCAAGATCGAACTCAGATCGCCTGGAGTAGTAGGCTGAATTTCAAATCACTAGGCTATCCCTGCGTATTATTGTTTATTTACTGTTTTAAGAAAGTTATCGGTAAAATATTTTCTTACGTATGGCGCAGTGCGAGACGATTTTTATCGAGGCAAAGCTGGTGCCGCCACAAGTAAAATAAATAGAAATGCAAATTAAATGCTTCCTGTTAAACTTTGATAAAGTAAGCCCGAGTTTTGTCCAGCGCCCGTGGAGTTATTAGCACGTTAAGTTTGCTAGGATTTAAATTTGAATAACTTACCAACACTCGGAATTTTTTCTTACATTTTCATACACAATAAGTAGCTGGTGGGCACGAAAGTTAATATTAAAACCATAGTTATATATAACTGACATGTACTTAATTATTATTTACACGGAATCTTAAATACATATATAACTGTTGTAACACACCTTTAAATACAATTATACAAAAGAAAACGAGCACTGTTTGAGCTTCAAATGTGTTCTTAAAATGTGCAAGAACAAACAATGTAGAAAAAAAGAAGAATTATTCCGTAAACACAAGAAGAAAAAAACATTTCGTCACACGAAGTCATCACAATAGTATGTCGGTAAAAGTCATCAGACTCCGCTACCAAAAATGTCTTAACGCGAATACATTAATTTCCAGGCCAAGAGTAAGAATTTTTTCGCCTCAGCAAGTACTCATTTCATTATTTCGATTAAATCTCAATGGAGTAGCCCTTATCGGTGTTCGGGTTCAGTTCTCGCTGCTATCTCGAGATTAGCAACGTAAATCAGGGTGCGAAGCGTCAAAGGTTATTGCGGGTCAACGTCAACTTGAGCGAACTTTCTAGACTTTGTGGCTAAGTGCCTAAGTTTATTACATAGAAAAGATCGATATGGCATCTGGCTGAGTGATCAAAATATTCACTAAGGTACTCTTAGTAATGTTGCTTCGTTAAATGCGTACTTTACTATTATAAGTATTTATTTATGGATGCTTTTTGATATTCTTTGTATTAAATACATGTATACATTTTGTTATTTAAAACAGTGCTGGGAGTGTTTTTTGTCCGCTTTTTTCTCCCAGTCTACTATAGCATGAAAGGCGCACGAAGCGAAGTACGGTGACTAAAACATGACTTTCATACAGTCTATATACATACATATATACCTTATAATGCATACAAAAATTTTCATTAAAAAAAGAGCATTTAGTTCAGGGTTACATTGCTAGTAAAGTACTAGTTACATCACCTTGCTATGTTACTATTTATTATAATTTAATCTAATCTAATTCTAATTCTAATCTAGTCTAATCTAATTCTAATTTAATTCTAATGTAATTCTAATTCTAATCTAGGTAATAAAGAGAATATTAACAAAGCATGCTTTTGCTATCGTATGACCATATATTTGCTATTGCTACATATTTACATATATACATACATCGCTTTCACTTGGTTTACGCTCAAAATAGTTTTAACGAAAAATTCAAGACGTATTTTATATAAGCAGTGAAGACGCTTACGAGATGAAAGTATGTTCGACGAAGCCAGAGCAATCTTCACAAGGTTATCTTCTTAAATGTATTTGGACTGTAACAAACACATGAAAGAGTATTTCGTTGTAAATTAAATTTAACGCGTATTTGCTATTTTAAACAATAATATCTTAGCCTATTTTCACACGTTTCAATTTTCTCATAAATTAGACGGTCTGTGTTTTGGTAACCAGGCAGCTCATAAAAAATATTTTTATAAATATTCTTGTGTTAATAATATTATGTTATATAAATGTTTCTGCTTATCACACAAATATTTGTCCTGGTCGAGAATCGAACCTACGACCTTCCACACGCAGTTAAATACTCTAATCACTTAATGTAAACGTATACCTACATCCCAAAATTTTATTCTATGGAAATAACACGCAAAAAACAAAATCGAATTATTTTTACAAAATTCTAATTTTCATATATCAATACAACATATTTACATCAAAATCAAGCGTCAACTTCAAAGAGCAAAATATAAAATGGCTGAAGAATTTATCAGAACAGAAAAGTACTGTAAACGAGTCTAATAAAGCGCCTCTCCGTGACATAATGAAACATTTCTTGACGCGGCCTTTAGCGAAACCTCCGCAAGGTCGGCTAAGAGGTTACATAGCGCTTTCGTACCTCCATAACGATAGTACTTGACTGCGGCGCTTAATACATTTAAAATAACTCAATTGGAAAATTTGTAAAATTTTTAATATATAGTGCTCATAGATACGAGAGAATTGGAAGATAATGTTGAAGGTAGCGTGTTATGCCCGTAAGAAAACAGTGGAAACTGATGCATTTAGGACTAGGACCTAGTCTATGACGTCAGGAGAATATTCTATGACGTCATCGACTACTGTCGAAATTGCATTGCGAATATGTTATTAAAGTTTGTTACCATACATACTAGGGATGAAATCGTGGTATCTGTTTCATAAGATACCCATCACACCGTCTGTCATACCGTATAAAAACAAATGCAATTTACGTCCGGCGCACTAAATTGCGCGGCCGTAATAACAGTCCAGACCACAATTACGTGTAATTGAAAACGGAGTGGTCGTTACGGCGCGGTGTGACGTCAGGCCGGCTGGCGATTTGCACGTGTTTTACGAGATGGTTTGATTGTGGACATTTTTGTTATGGGCTTTTACGTGTACCCCATTTTGTCTGTTAGCTTTATTTGCTAATATTTATCGAGGGAATATATACAAAATCGCCATAAGTGCTTTGGTTTTAAACTTTCTAATCCGTCTAACTTTGAGAAGTTATGTGCGTTGTTCAGATGAAACGGTGATTGATGTAATGGATTTTGGAAAATATCATCAGGAAACCTGCAAGGTTAAGATGCCTCTAAGTTGCCTAAAGCATAATCTGCCAAATACTACTTGACCAGCGCTGAAGACGTCCAAGAAAAATATTAAAAGTAATGATAGTTGAGAAAAAAGACACTGAAAAAAACATCCCTGAACTAACAAATACGGAAATAAACTGCATTGTCACCTCTTTATCTAAAATTGTTTATTTTAGGAATGAGTGAGTCAATACAAAAGTAAACATGTATATAAGTATAAAGCTAAATAGATTTATCTCACACAATACAGCTAAAGTTAATTTAATACGTTCGAAAGCCACACAAAGAAGCCGTATCGTAAGTCAGTAACAGGTTATATAAAAGTCTCGTAACGATGACAAAGAAGAATCGAAATGGAATCGAAATCGAACGTCGGCTTTGTGTATTCGCTTAATTTGTTTTGAGAATCGGAACAAACAATTTCCACAAATTTACAAGCTTCATCCACTTAAGATAGTAGATTTCTTCTAACCATATTCCCTGCAAGTTTACATTCGACTTTAGTGGAAGCAAACGAAATACGCTGAGCTCTTTTAATTAGATTATGTATATATTTATTGTTTTTATTTCATAACGAATGCCGGCCAAGTAAATGGTCACTAGTCCATTCAGATATTTGAACCTCTAAGTAAGGAAATAGTTTTTATAGGATCTAATGTTTGATTTCACGAGTTAGATGAAATGGAAATTCTATCGTATGTTTGATGTCATGTCTGTCTACGATAAAAATCAAAATTGCCAACTACGCTATAACAAACAAAACCGCTGTAATTCCTGATTCAAAGTTCGTAGTTAAATGATCAGATTTACTCTAACATAGTATAGAAACCGTACAACATAATAATATGTCAAATCATAAGAAAAACCATTAGAATTGTCTCTTGTTTCTTCCAAAGCATTAACATTCTTAAACAGCGTCTGGATCAAATAAGCGGGAGTAGAATGAAGAGAAATGGCATATTTCTCGCGGCGTCTTGAAATTGTCCCCACAAGTCAGGGTTGGGGGCAACGAACTGACGCCCGTTGACGTGCTCTTAGATCCTCTTTGTTGGCGCATTAACGCAACGGACCTTTAGAGAGCGGAACTGATTTAGGATTCACTGAATCAGTATGGACAGTACATATATGTAATATGGGCTATTTGGTTCGTTCGTATAAATGTTTGGAGCTAGGCTTTAAATTAAATATAATTTTTATCTATAAGAATCGCATTATGATGTGCATTGTGACATTTAAATGTACATATAATTGCTTAAACAATAATATTTATGTAGCTTACTCTTTACCTGAAATCCGTGATCTTTTGAAATTCACTATCATCATCAATGTTACCGTCATCATTGCAGCTCGAGGTCTCAACTCCACCCTCCTCCCTTCCCCTTATAATAAAATTTTCATGTCCTATTCCTTATTTACGTCTGAGCTATCAACATACGAAGGTCAAACCCGCATAGAAGAATAGGCAATCGTAAAGATAAGTAACCTTAGGTGCGGTAGATGACTCCTAAATTGGTCACCGTTAGTGTAAAAATGTATGACTGACTTTAGATGACTTTACAATGACTTTAGTTGAAGGATTTGTCAAACCTCTGATAATACAACGTCAAGCACGTTAAGTATTCGTCCCCAGTCGATTAGGAGCTCGATTACAGTCGTAATAGTTAGAGCATTTGCGTTCTGATTTAAGAGCTTATAACAGACTTGATTGATGGTTAGATGCATTTTGGCCGGTCCGTGATGGTTTAAAATTGGCGATAAGGTCAGAAACGATAAGTGCGTTTAAAAACAGTGTTTTAAAGTTCAGTGTTTTAAAACGCAGTTATCGTTTTGGTATGCCACTATGAATTCGATTTAATTGACTTCATCTCGCCCTTAATACCGATTTTGATACATTGATGTTTTAGTTTTAGTGGAAAACCGGAATCTTTATACAATTATATCGGCTTCTGCCCGTTGGATGGGGTTAACGTACCGACGCCCGTTGACAGTCTCTAAGACCCTTTTTGCTGGCGGCTTATCGTGAACACAGGGTGTTAAGGCGCGGATAGATCGTGCTGGACAACTGATTTAGGACACGTCTAATATTACTGGATACTTTCAGAAATACAGACTTTATATCGATGAGAGCTGAGATTCACTATAGCGTTACATCGGTAATTTATAAGCTACAATCAATTAAACTCGGGAACTCCAAATATATAACGCAAGTAAACACAGTGCTAGCATTGTGTAATATATTTCACTAATTATATTCTTCACCAATAACAGTTTCTAGGCAGAAATACGAAAACTATGCATAACGTGAGCCAAATCATAACTCTTTCTTTTAACTACGCGGGGAGTAAAAATAATGTGGGAAAATATTCCATTAAGACTTTTTTAATTTTCTAGACTTGGCTACGAGATCCGACTTCTAGATGTCTGAGATGCTGCTTGGGAACTCCCGCCAGAGGATTATTTTGTCAGCAGATAACTTGAAGGATTAAAATAAATGGATCTTGATTACTATCATAACCAAGCAAACTTATTGATAACATTTTCGTAGATAACATAGCCACAACAGTACATATGAATGGTGTTACAATGTTTTATAATCCAATGTACCTCAATAGGTATGTACATTTCATAATGTCAAATTATCCTCATTGAATTGAAATTAAATTTTTCCCTTGTTTCTAAATGAATGCTTTCGTCGCGACTAAAATTACCATTTCCAATCTATGTCCACACAACATACCATTACAAAACCATCGTGTATTGATTGGCTCCTCTCCAGCTTTGTGTCGTTCCTCATCAGAGCGGTGGCGCCCCGTGTTTAGCCCAATCGGCCCTCGCATTGTGTGTGTTGCTGCGGTTTTAGTTCTAAAGCGCTTTGAATTTGATTTCTGTATAGTAACGTATGTATATCGCAGTGAAAACATATTGCTAACTAACCCACTAATATGGCTTTTTTCATAGCATTAACGTATTTTACAATATTTACTATCCGGTTTGTTATGTATATGTCCAGTGAAATATTCTATGGTAAAATTGTTTAATGTATTTAGCAATTACCATTGCTTTAAAATATTCACTTGAATGAGTTATGTGTTTTTGATTTACGTTATAAAGTGCATCAAAATTTATTTTGATACAGATGAAGTTCATATTTATATCACTCGATTAAAATGTAACATTCCTGCCATTGCTTTATGAATAAATTTTCAATATTTCATGACATAGCTATCTTTAGCTGATTTTAGTATTTTTATGATAATAATGAATCGCTGGCTATGTGTTAATATATTTCATGATTTGCTCGCGTCCAACTAGTTATGCATCAAAACATTGCTTTCGGTTTCACCATTTCCAGCGTTGTGTGGTTTTGTTTAGTTACGCTTTGCAAAATCGAGGTTTCACACTAAATAAATTGCTGTAGTTTTCATCCTAACATAATTTCTTTGTTGCATCTATTCCATTTGCTTCGTTCCTATAGAAGCTTCAATCTTTGGGTATTTTACGTACTAAGTACGAAAAATTACAGTTGTTAAAGGTATTTTCTAGAATTTTCCCATTTAATTTTAAGAGGCTGCATTAAAATAAGTGACGTCGCTTATATTATTCACTTTACTTCCATTTGATTTCTTTTTTTATATTTGTATAAAGTGATTTCAAAGTTGATTAAAGAAAAATTTTATTGGTAGAGGTATTTAGAATGTTTATATGAGGATTTTTTAATTACTTATACAAAATTAAATCACCATTAAAGCTGTTAGATGTTTCTCGTTAAAAGGAAAAAATAACAGACCCCGAAAATTCCCGTTCTCATTATAAAAATCTCCCCTTGTTAACTTCATTAAATACATCAGTATGACGTACCAGAATTTAAATACGACCCTTAAAACATTTTGTAGCGAATTACATTCAGCGCTTAAATTTGAATTTCAAATTAGTTTAACCATCCCTGATGAGCATTTCATTATAATGCTAGTTGTCAATTGGAGTCTAATTGAGTTAGCACTCTAACTGCATTTAGCAAAATAACATTAGGTTTAATGCGAATGCGTTTAGTTGTAAAAATATTACCGTCCGTTAAACATCATTATAAATAGTGGTACGCATACACAAAATAAACGCCTTTACGAAATGAATATATTTTACTGGACAGTTAATTCTAATGAGGTTTTTTCCACCCTTTTAGTGGTCGTCTTTGTGTCTCCTCTCATAGTGAAAAGGATTAGGCCATAGTCTACCACGCTGGTCAAGTGCAAATTTGTAGAATTCACACACCTCAGAATTATACACCCATGACATAACCAGCTATATCTACTTAAATTAATAGACGTAAAAACCTATCTCCAGAAGTAAAAAGTTATTTACCATCTACAATCACAACTTCCAGCTGTAGTACTATAACAGCTTTTAAAGTAATAAAATCGGAACAAAAGCAGGTCCGAATTCTATCTAGTAACACAATCGCCGTCAAATGAACGGAACTCAGTGCCGCCAGAGTCGCCCGGGCGTTAGGGATAATTGAGTTACCTACTTTGTTTCGACTAATGAGTCCGAGCAGGCTAAAGTTACAAATTCATGTAGCGTATTATACAATGTGTGACGGATGTTAGAATACAGTTCGAAATGACAGAATCCCTGGAGACAATGGTAGAATTTGATATAGATTTCGTCGTTGCGTTTTTGATACTAAGAAAGAGACAATATACTCTGTAGACTTACATAACGTAATGGTAGTGAGAATGTTTATGCGTGCACATGAAGAATTTTAACTCGGTTTACAGAATCGAATGTATGAATTGTTGATATTCTTCAAAACGAAAACTAGGCATAATCCATCCTGTTATTATATTTGCGAAAATAATCTCTGCTTATAATAAATTTTACTACACGAAACAAAAGAGACAGTTACATGGATATTATTTGTAAGCATGGCAGCGTACACTGTTTTAATAAGTCTACTTTTATCTTTACGTTTAGCCCCACGTGTAGAGGAGTTTCATTCTCATGATGTCTCCCACTTAAATTTTTTGCTCGTTGTTACTTTAAATTATCTCCATTTGTTACTTTCTTTTCTTCGTCTGTAATAAGTACAGTAAATTTATCGTGCTCACTTTATCTTTTAAATTAAATGTCTTAATGAACCGGACCGTTCGGACAAATTGCCTTCGGTTGATTAAAAGTGAAATATTTGGTTCTCAAAGACTAACAAAATTAAATATTTCAACATCAAACGTTCTTAAATACAAAAAAAATACCGACACATAGTTATAGTAATTTACATTACGAAATCTTTTTTTCAAATTACAATTACACTAAATAATTACAATTTAAAAAAATGTGTACTTTTTTCACAGCTCCTAGGGCACTTACACCAAAAATTCAATTTCATATATTTAATCGTTAGTTAATTTCATTCTAAACTGAAAAGTATAGATTAAAAACTCCCACAATCGCTGAACAATTGAACTTTTCAGTGCAAAGGTATAAATTCCCTTTTATCAGTGTAATCATAATTGCATTTGGACGGTTGCAGCCACCTTACATTTCACACGTCGGTAACGCTATGGTCGGCTCGCTTTCGCATTGGCTATTAGAAAGGGACGCGGGTATAGATCGAACGGCACGATCGTCAGCGGCGACCCGCCAGTTCTACAAAGTTTTCACATTACCATAACCAAGGCTTTTGTGTTTGGCTTCCGTTGAGTTATGGGCGCAGTTTGTTGATTGTAATCTATTAATTTTGTTGCCCTGTTTATCTTTGGGACGCGTTTAATTGAATCACGCAACTTCCCGTGTTCTACAGGCCAGTGTCATACCATAAGAATATATTGCACGATAACATGTCACTGAAATTTATTGTGCACGTTTAAATGATTTAGGTTTGAATAAACTGTTATTACAGCTACTAACAGAGCCATCCTTATTTAACATTGTTGTTTTTCTTGTGATGATTTTACGAGGATTCGGTTAATATGCACTTTTCCGTGATACCCTAGAACTTGTGTATAACTTCCTTTTGATTATACGTGTAAACATAAGGTATTTATGTAGGGAAGGCATCAAAATATATTAACATACTTATTTCATTATATGATTTGAAACTTTGCACTTCAGATTTGATATTCTAAATTAAGATATTCTAATTTCACTAATACATGAACGCTGATAGATTTTACAATCAGAGCATGACATTGTACATACATACTCGTATTAGTTGATACGAGATCGGATTATTGCGGTTCAATACACTAATTATACATTAATAGCCGTTCAAATAATGTTCGTTTGCTAATAGAATCGTTCAGGGCCCTTAATGAAATCAAGGTTATAATTAATTTTGGTTCGTGATCATCATTTTAACTATATTCTCAATCTTTTCTTATAATTTTTATAAACATATACTCTTAATAAATGTTAATATAATAAGTTTATATACTGGCATGTATCCCGGAAATAAATTATCTTAAATTGTACACCGCTCGCTGCAACGGTAAAGGAAAATATCGTGAAGAATCCTATACACTTAATATTACACATTAACTCAGCTATATTTGTATCTTGATCCAACAACGTATACTCGTATATTAACATTGCTTTTTATGTAAAAGCAATTTCTTCTTATGTAAAAGTAGATTTTTGCTTTTTATATAAAAGCAGTTTCCCATTATCGTAACTCGACGATCAATCTCTTAACGAGCACACGTGTCACTATAAAACCAATCAACGCAAACAACAAAGCCAATTTTGTTTCAGCGCCGCATCCATATTCCGTGCCCGATGCGGGCGACAGAGTTTTCTAGTCGCGGCGACAAATGAAATTCTCGATCGAGACGAATGACTGCATCAGTCTTTTTACTAGTTTCGATAACAGCGACAGTGCAATTGCGAACTACGATATTCTCCATAAAATATGAACACAGCAATTTGTACTTGAGTATAAACGAGCGAATGTGTTTCCTCTGGACTAGTCAATGCAAATTGAACGTATGTATTGTATATAATAACTAGCTTTTGCCCGCTGCTTCGCGCGCGTATAATTCCGAGTAAAATAATTCCCCTTCCCCTATACCGTGAAAATTTCCTGCTATCTTTGGAATATTTAAATTCATATACTACATTTTTACTTATAGCCCTTACTCATGTAAACCTTCATCTTGAATCACTCTATCTATTAAAGAAAACCACTTCGAAATCCGTTGCGTAGTTTAAAGATCTACGTACATATAATATGTACATAAGGAGAGCAAGCGAAAGCGACTTTGTTTTATACTATGTAAATATTACAATTCCACGCATCGCCATCTGATTACAAATTAGGCAACTAAATGCCTGTGTTATGGTAACCGGACAGCTGACAAACATACTTATATACATACTATATGATACATATAATTTTTCTTACATACAGAGACAAAAGAAAGATATACGCGCATAGCTCAAACGTTTGTTTTGGGTGGAAATCAAACCGATGATCTCTGATTTGTCAATAAGCTTTTCTAACCACTTGACCAAGAGGTTGCGATTTTGACAGATTACTTTTTAGCCTCTTCTGCTTTCACCGAAGTCGTCATTATTTCTTTATGCTCATCTATAAATGGTACTCTTGATTAAAATAATTTTGCATTCTATGACAAAAGTAACAAATTCGCTTCCAAATATATGTGTCTACGGTATGTGTGAAAAACATTGTAAGAAAATGTTGATTCGAGTAACATCTTCATTAGGAACATACCCAAAAAAATGGCAATCCTGCTTTTTGGACTTGTTTCGAATGCAATTTTGGGGAACAGCGAAATCATTGCTTAGTTCACGGAAACGTAACGAGCAAAGTTGCAGCGGAGTTGCGAGCGAACCAACAAGAAGCAACACGTAACAAGATTTAGTACATGTGACTGTGAGATATGGAAATGTCGCTTTATTTTCTGTCCACTTAAAATAATAATTAAAACAATTCCACATGAATCTATCTAATCAAAAAATGTTGATCAACTAGCATCGTGGTCCCGCGGTTAGAGACCCTGACTGCAAAATCAGAGGTCCTGGGTTCAATCCTCACCAAGGTCAAAGATCTCTGTGATAACCACATTTGTCTGTTTTATATGCTGGCGTTATCAAAAATATTTGTTTAAGTACTATATCCTATGTATATAAGGTATGTTTAACAGCTGTCCAGTTAAAATAACACCGGCATTTAATTGCCTAATCCAAAAATTATGACCATCATGTATGTATTTGATTATACTATAACACAATTAACATATGTATGAATGAATGAATTTATTAACAAATTTACTGAAAAAATAAGCGTTCACTCCATAACCTTCCGTGTTAATTTCAACAGCCTTATTGCCTTTTAGCTGACATTAAGCAAATGGATCGCAAATTTAATAATAGACCTTTGTTATTTTAGCGTGTATTTAAATTGAAAACATTTTATTACGTGAAGCGTGTGTTGCGTCCGTGGCCTGATGAAATTTGCATTCATTAGGGGAGTGGTCGGTGGCCGTGAGGGAAATGTCAACGGGTTTTTCTTTCAAGAGCCATCGTAATAATGAACGAGCCCATTTTCAACTTGCGTTGTATGGATTCAATGGAAGATCCCGGCTATTGGAACCGAAATAATTTAAATCAATACTCTTCTATTTACAGCGGATAAATGCCTATATGGTAAACGCATTGGAAACCGTAAATTTAGAGACGTAGATACACATCTGTAAGGATATTTGGTTATTTGTGCCCCTGTTTTCCCTGTTAGATCTGGCGTGATGGTGCAATAATAAGATGGTTATGTATGTACAGAAAAAACTTTTACTATCCAATAACTTATTAAAGATTACATGTTTGAAATTGTGACTTCATTATATTAATAGCAAGAATCGATAAAAGTGCATTTGATTACAAATCCCATTTGCTAGGAGACGTTCGATTTCATAGTATTACTTCCTTTTTCTCTTTCCCTTTTAAATCTTATACATCCGAAACTAAATAACTATTCAACTGACAGAAACTGGAAACTTAATTTCGATGCACTCAAGACTACATCAGCAAGACGAAATTCGCACAACTTTAATTCAGAACTATGACAGTAATTCAAAACAGTGTCCTCCCCCGAACCACCCTCAATAATCAAGTTTGCGAGTTCCCCGGCCGAGATGTCGCCACAGGCGGTTCCAACATTGTCCCCGAATATCTTCCAGAGATGTTCCGCTAAATTAACATATAATTGGGGATGAGACATGATCCTGAAGATGAGTTTCGGGTTAACTAATTTTATGTTCTACTCGCCATCAAAAGTATTTGATAAAATCGAGTAGCGTAGCCAAAACTAATGACGGATTCCATAACGTTACTTCTCGTTAAAGCGAAGACGTTTGATAATAAACATATTTAAACATAGCAATTAAAGATATTGCGGAGTACATAACTGGGTAATTGCTTTTAACACTTGTTGTGTATGGAATGTACTTAGAACCGTTTTTTATTTATTTAAATGCTTACGAGACCAATATTTTAAATAAGTGTTTTCGATGGCATTAATATTGATTAAAAGAAACACAAATATCAAAAAATATAAATTAAACATATATTTAACTTAGATAATATTAATAACCGAAGTAGACAATACACAATATACAGATAAAACATAATTTATTTAAGTTAGAATCTGATTAAATTACTACTAGCTGCAGAAGTTCAACTGGTATTCAGAAATAGCGGAACAGGTGTTCTACTGATGGCAAGTGTTAATTGGACAAACTTTATCTTCGCTAAGCACACTGATGATGTGCTGGGACCGACTTAGACGTTTTCCCTGCATACGGGAATGAAGCTCGCCGAGCAAGCTCTTACTGGATTAAACGGGACTGCCATTTTCTTCAGATATAATGCTGAGACAACAATTGACGGTGATTCCTTAGAGTTCCATAATAGGTGTTAAAAGCTCTATAATATTCATTTAAAGGGACACATAATTTGTACTACCGCCGTTTAGTTCTGAGAGGAAGGTGACAAAAGGATTTGTATAACTCAAAACATTGTAATTATGAATAACGAGTTGGCATTTTTCGTTTGAATGTTAAACCGCAAATATTGTTATTATTTAATGAAAATTAAATTTCGATATTTAACAATCCAAAGAGCATGACCGCAACATGACCAATGTGGGAATCGCGTGTGAATATGAACAGCACTGACATTATTAAAATAAATAAATCACTCACAAGGTTTTAACACTATTTCACAGACCTGGTCTAGTAGTCAAACACCTGCTAGGCCGGAGGTGACGGGTTCACTTCCTTATCAGATCACAGAACACATAGAACTTCCTTATCACAGAACAAATAGTGTGATAAGCACATTTGATTGTAAAAAAGAAGAAATAATTTTATGATAAAAAGATAATAAAACAGAGAAGTACAAACGAGATAAAATAATAATCATAAGATAAAAAAGATGATAAATAAGAAATAATAATATTTAGCTCAATAAAACGATGAGAACCCTAACTCGTATCTAAACGTTATTTCTAGAAGTAAACGGCCGTATCTAAAGAGGGGACACTTAGAAACCATTTCTCTAAAGCCGTCGAGCGCAAGCAGCTTTTGTAAGTAAATGCTTCGAGCATATGCTCGCTGAAGCACGTGCCCGTGTATCAGCGACTTAGCGACGCTCACGAACCGCCCAAGAAATGAAGAGGGGGTCGGGGGGGGCGATACGAATTAAACTTTGAATACGCACGGGAGACTTCGGCGTAGTAGGACCGGGTCTAATATCAATGTGAATGGGTTTTAGACCATGCTCTACCACGCTGGTCGCGTGCGGTTTTGTAGACTTCACTCAGGCAATATTAAATAACACAGTTATTGCATTGCAATTGTAAAAAAAATTAATAAGTGAATTTCCACAACGGTATAATAGCCAGTACTCATCGAATACCCACGACTCTGAATATTGACTGTATATCGAGCAGTATAATATCATGAAACGGAATATTTGCTTACAAAATATTATGCAGCGTTTTAATATCTCGTGCGCCAAAGCGAAAAATGTTCGACTTTTATATGAGCAGAAATTATACAATGTACATTTTACAATTAACATTTTATGAGTCCAAACAAAAATAAAGAGAAAACATGTAAAAATAAACTGTACTGCAAAAGGTATTGATATTTTTTCTTTAGTAACAAGACACGAAAGTGAGACACAATCGCTCGGTACAAGTATGTAAGAATAGTAACGGATTGGACAGAAAATTAAATCTTCACTTTAAAATGTTGCTAAAAATACCAAAAAAGACAATGCAGAATTACATATGGCCGGATTTAGCAGAACCGGGCTAGACCACACTGTCATTTCCATTTTTTGAATGCGCAAAGTTGTCTGTGCACGTGTTATTTATTTACAAAGTTTTTCATGTGCGCATAATAGATAAAACTGTTTGCAACAGCGATACATTACCGACGCAATAAATAATGTATCGTATTTTTAACGTGTAACGGCGAGCTCATTACGGATTCATGATGTTTCAGCGATAGTTGGATGGTTCTTTTCCTGTTCTTCGGAACTACTAAGCGGCTTACGATTAGGATCTGGATGCGGAAAGTTTTCGAACACGTAAATATTTACAATACGTTCCGGCTTTGCAGCGCTGAATCTTAACTTGCATTAACTGGTTCGAGGACAAACGAAAGATGGGGTAAGAGTAGAATAAAACAATCTTTATATATACACTTTTTATATTGTAGCTTTACCTTTCTTCAATCCACATGCTATGACTCATAATTTATCAGTTTCTGTTGTCCTGTATTTTTCTCATTTTTTGTCCAATTATCTTCTCTCATTTCGCCAATAGCCTCAGAGACGCACAACGCAAATGATAACTTTAGCAATGTTATATAACCGTATAAAGATGTTGAATTTGGATGCATTATTATTACCAAATATCGCGTGGTCCTATTAAAATATGATGTTACTTTAGCTCAGAAAACCAGACTAACACCAAACACGTGACCAATTTCACCGTACCTTCACAGCCTAGCACTACCTATACATACGTATATGTGTGTAAAAAAATAGTATTTTATATGCAATTACGTCATTTACTTCTTGAGGTGTGATTGTGGTACATTTAACATTTTAGAAATAACTTCAACTAAAAATCGCTTAGACGTTAGCGTTCACTGCATCCATACATATCGCTAATAAACATTGATGGCAATCAAGTTTCAAAAACAAATTGAAAAGTCTAGAAAGAATCACAATAAGTGACAAAAATAAATCTGAACGAAAGTACAATACAATAAGATAACCAAACGCGAGCGAGACGTAAACACAGACGACGAAACAAATCACAGACAATAAAAAACATCGAAATGCGCACCTGCTCATCCAATTATTAATACGACACAGAGAACGGTAGAAATGAAAATAAACAACCAGAGATGATGTACCGCGGATTCAATTTTTCATTTTGTCTCAAACGAAACAATCACATGCGAGTATCTTATAGCATAATCATTAAATGTACTGTTTCTACTTAAATATTGCACTTGTAAGTAATTGAGAGTAGGAGGGTAGATTTGATCTACCCCATCATTAGTAGATGACGTAACGGTGCCTACTTTGATTTACAACAAGCTACAAAGCACGGTTCATAATAACAGGCTCGCGTACCCATGCAGCCTCATCTGACAGAGATACCGGCAATGGATAAATCTCACAAATGCACCGCTTGTAACTCCTAAATTGTCTGTAACAGACGGAAGCCGTGAGATAGTGCTAAATAGCTTCATGTTGCGAAATTTGTCAATTTTGAACGTAAAATTAGAAATTAGCAATTATAATTATTATTACTGTACCATCACGCCAAACCCTTAGAGGGATCGGCAGAGAAAAGGAAGTGCTAAATATCGCTATCCTTGCAGTTTCTACAGCTTGCTTCTACGTTAATTACCGTATCTGTATGACAGTATCCGACCTGTATGTAGGAAAGGCGAAAATAGCAGTAAGAACTGATTAATCTAAGTTTGGGACTAGCATATACGGTCATCTAATCTCAATTTAAATTCAGCCCGTACCAAAACAGACAGCTTAGAAACAAGAAAAAAGCAAATACTTAATCAGAAATATTCTTTTACATAGCGCACAAGTAGCAAAACTCTGCAATTGGTTGGAGAACCTATATTACTAACTACCCCGCAAAATAAACTACCTTTAAAAAATCTATTTAAGTATTGCATACTGTATATAAATATGTATGTTTATCAGCTATCCGATTACTATAAGATACGTATTGAATAGCTTAATTTGAAATTAGATAGCCTTGTGAAAATAATAATAACAATAATAGAACAAAAACTCAATACTCATTAAATAAACAATATTTCAAAGCTCTCTCACAAAAGATCGTCTCCAGTGTTGAATGAAAGTAATCATCGGTTCATAAATAATGTACTCGAATACGCAGCATAATGACTGGCAAGTTAGACAATTTCCTGCGGGACTATTAGCATCTTTAAAATTAATTGAACCATTTCCAAAGTAATCTCATAGATTAAATTTGTTCCGCAACAAGGGTGGGCGTTTATAAGTGAACAGTTTAGTAAGTAATGTGTATATTTTATTGAAGCAGGTGGATGATATTTTACTTATCATAATATGTATTTCTATGAAGTTGATAATGATATGTTATAAAAATCTATCGCCTTACTATTTTCTATTCAAAATACTGAATACAATGATTGGATATCAAACCATACCTATCTATCGAACATTGATATAATGTAGCAGAAGAAGCGCGTCAGGTTTGTAAGGACAGGGATATTTGGACAATGTTTTCCGTCTACCCCGTTAAGGACCTGGCGAGGTGGTAAGAATAACAAAAGACCACCATAGCACTGCGCTCGTAACATCTGTTCAAACGTAATCTCTTAATGTAAATAGGTCAGGTAGCTACGTTTAATTTAGATTACAGAAGATTAAAGCGTTTAGATATTTGCGGCGTGTAATTATTATAGCACTCTGTGCGGTTTGAACGTGTATTCATCTTGGGAAATCTCGTTCGACAAATATTAGGTTTTGAATTAATTATAACCTTGTATGGACCGTTATTAATACCCGTAAGTCTACTCAAACACTCGAAGAAGATGCATGTACTATGTTTGCTTTAACCATGAATATACGCAAAGGGAAAATATTGTATAATATCTGTTAACATTGCTTTTTTTATTATTGTTTTAACTTGTAATATCACTTCCAACGGTATATGGTAAGACTGATAGAGAGTATGCTTAAAACATTAAATCCGTGTGTTTCACTTTGTGAACGAAAGGTAAAGAGAAATAAATGAATACAAAATCTTTGGATACCGCTAGCAAAATACCAACCACGCAGTAAACATAAACAGACCAGAATCTTTGATATTGTAAGCGAAAGTCCAGTAAAAGTGGATATATTATGTGAATGTGTTTCTTTATCATCAACAAAACATTTATCAACAAAACATTTGACGATGCCTTTGATGGCAAAGGTATTCGAGGATCAAATTACAATTAATTTTGATGTAAAAAATGGATACCAATACTAACAATGCTTTAACTTCAATTTATGAAGTCGTATCATCTGATATAAGCAACAGGGCTGCCCGAAATGATAGTCAATTCAGATTCAAATTCAAATGTTTTATTAATTATAAGGTACATACATACACTTAATGAAATTCATGTTTCAGTTATCACACTTCGGCTTTGTGCGCCCTTCAGACTATGGTAGACCGGGAGAAAAAAGCCGGCGAAAAAAAACTCCCAGCACTCTTTTAAAGAACAAAATTTTCCATGTTACAGTATAGCTTTAGTCCGATAGTCCAGTCTGAAAATTACAAGTAATATATGTATGTATATTTGTCGTTGGTCGACAAAATGAATGCCTAAGAGATTTGTATTTTGTCTTTAGTTTATAGTACATACATATGTACATATATCGACTAAAACAACGTGAGAACTACGTGTATCAAAAACAAATAATATAAGTAGCAATTCTACAACAGAACGCTAATATAATTCTTAATTGTTTCGTGACTCGGCACAAAAGCGAAATGCTTTTTTTCGTCAGCTTTCCTAGAAATGGTATAGGTACGGTATTTATGTATGTATGTATGTGTTATATAGTTAGACGACATAACGAGGCTGTTACGTTTTTGACGTTTATATGGTCTTCAATGTCAACGGCGAAAATTACTTTCGCAAACATTCTGGAATGTACGGGGGACACCAGCGTTCATATTTTTTTATTTAAATAATCAACATTTCTGTCACGTGCTGTAATTTTTGTTCCTTATTATTTAAAATGATCCCGACGGTTATATTAACTGTCGCCTAAAGTACTTCACAAGAAATATAACGGTTTTTAATTTTGAAATAACGGTTTTATTTCCGTAGGTAAATAATTTCAACGTTATGATTTAATTAAATAAAATGCAACAGCTAATAATTACTGAAATAAAATGGAAAACTTAAATGCACGCCAGTTCTAAAAGGCTTGCTTTGATTAAAAAAAGTTGTCACAAACGTTAGCGAAACGTCAAAAGCTTTATTCTAATCACAAATGCCGTAAAAAAAACAGATAAAAAATTAACGGTATAAATAGATGGAGCCAGAAATAGTATTATTTCAAATGTGTCTTCCACAAATCCTAAATTTGTCGATTGCTTTTAAAACCTTGAAATTGTTACGGTTATGTTCTTTGTCACGTAAGTAATACAAATGTTGTATACGTTTATGCCAAATCCTTAACTGGTCTGCCGTGTGTCATCTAAACCGATCTGAGACTATGATATTTCTAAACGAAAACCATGGTATAACATTACGAATTCCATATAAACATTCTCAGAACATTACACACGCGAACACAACAAATCATATCACATCCGCCACGATTACACGGCGTTTATTATACAATCCGGTTACAGTGTAACACATTCACACAGTCATGGCGGGAATGAGGCGGTCGCCGCGTTCGATGAGCGGGGAATTTTTTTGGTTCATTTGCCGCGAGCCGCACGTTCCCGGCGCGTCAGCGTATGCGACCGACGCGCGACGCGAGGAATACTTGGGGTTTCTGGTGTCACTTTGCGCTGAATTCTTCGTTTCCCTTTTAAACTATATCTCTATATTCGTTCGTGCTAAATCGGCATTTAGTCATCTATACTTAATGTGATATTTATAAATGCCAATGTATGTTCGTGTGTGTGTTTTGTTTCGTTTTGTGTCTATATTGGTTCGTCTTAAATCTGTATTTAATCATTTACATATACTTAATGTGATATTTATAAATGTGAATGTACTTACGTTTCGTTTTAACTTAGTTACTAAAACTGAGAAAAAAAATTCAGTAGTCTAACTTCCAAACATATTTTTTCATTTTGCTATTTCTATCTTGCCCTCTCTATGACTTTCATAGTGGTCAATTAGGCTACATAAAGAACCTATATGAAAACCAGAAGTCTAGTCTCCGCTATTTCGGCGTTGATCTCTGAGTCAGTCAGTCAGCTTCTTGTTTTGTAGATTTTTTTCACGGTGTTTTTAAACACGTCCGACTAATTCGTTTCGAACGGTTCGATAATGAAAGACTCGTGGACTATCGAGTCAAATGATTGTTTATTCATCCATAAAACATTGCCAATAACGGTATAATTTGAGTTGAATTTTCGATGGAGCATAAGTACGGTGCTTTATTCAATATTCCTCGGGCGTGCCCTATTATTCGATCCAAGGGTATATACAGCACGGAGTCTTTCGGCGACCTTACGCCGAATATTATTATGAAAAGTTTCATTCGTAAAGTTAAGCCGTCTCGAACTTGGTATTACCATTCTTTACAAATTTGTTCTTTGCGTTTCTTTCACTCTGTTTCGATTGTGATTCGATACAGAGAAATGTAAAGTTGTACCTCTTTTTACATTTCGCTGTATACTTTACAACTACTGTACATAATATTTATATTGTTATGGAATATCAATAGAGAGAAAAGGCAGACGTTACACAAGAATAATCTAAGATAGGTATATAGTATGTAATATATGCCTACTTTTTCCTAATAACGTTCATCAAATGTATAATAATATTCTTTAATAATGCTTCAATGTGAATTTGTTTTTTTTTTTTTTATTGTATGGAAGTAGAAGACGAGCATGCAGTCCACCTGGTGGTAAGTAGCTACTGCCGCCCAT